>OMKI01045198.1:3186-14475 GCA_900302315.1 Phycis blennoides
TGAGACCACGCCCCCCCACCTTACCCTGGTCTCGATGTCACAGAGCTGCAGGTTGCTCCCCCGGACCTCCAGCAGCATGTTCTGACCCCACACACGGCCCATGCCTTCCAGAAGCTTCAGGCGGTCCACGCAGTCCGACACGCTGGTCAGCTCCTTCCCGTCCAGCTCGCAGGTGAGGAGGTGCTGTGACGTAACACGGAGATAGGCCCCCCCCCCCCGGTGTCAGAACCAGCAGGGTGGGGCCGGGTTGTGTACGTGTGGAACCACAGTGTGTTGTGTGCATTACCTCCACTCTGTACTGAAACTTGTCCAGGATCTTGCTTATAGACGAGGCATACTCCTTCCTTTGTGCTGTTAATGTTATTGTTTTATGTCAGAGACTTGTTTTGTTGTAGGTATACATATATATAATTGAAATAACTGAGTCAGGTTATGACTTACAGTAGATTGATCGTGCGCTCGGCCTGGACAGATTGGACACTTGTGAGCCATCTTCAGAAGCGCTGTATCCGCTGGAGATCAAACGACAAGCGATGACGTCATTGTCCAGACGATACGTGACCTCACAAACTGGTGACCTCATAAATCGGTGACCTCACAAACCGGTGACCTCACAAACCGGTGACCTCACAAACCGGTGACCTCACAAACCGGCCCGTGAATTCAAACGAGACGTACTTTGACTGAATGGAGGCGGCGTAGCTGCTGGTGTTGGGGAAGGGGTCAAAGGGACTGCTTCTCCCCGACATCCTGGGCCGATCTCCACCGCTGGAAACAGCTGTCGTCTGTCTGTTCTGTTCTGTAGGCAGTTACAACTGCTGTAGTTACACTTGGTTAAGGTCAGGGTTAGCTTAGAGCGGTGAAGAGAAATGAACGGGTGTTAAATGAAAAAATAAAAAAAAGGGTTAGGGTTATTTATAGTAACATGGTTATTGTTAGTGTTAGTAGGGTTAGTGTAAGTAAGAGGATTAGTGTTAGTAGGGTTAGTGTTAGTAGGGTTAGTGTTAGTAAAGGGTTAGTGTTAGTAGGGTTAGTGTTAGTAATAAGATTAGTGTTAGTAATAGGATAAGGTTAGTGTTAGTAGTAGGATTAGTGTTAGTATAAGCTTAGTGTTGATAATAGGATTAGTCTTAGTATAAGGTTAGTGTTAGTAATAGGATTAGTGTTAGTATAAGATTAATGTTAGTAAAGGGTTAGTGTTAGTATAATGTTAGTGTTAGTAATAAGATTAGTGTTAGTAATAGTATAAGGTTAGTATTAGTAATAGGATTAGTGTTAGTAATAGTATAAGGTTAGTATTAGTAATAGGATTAGTGTTAGTAAAGGGTTAGTGCTAGTAAAGGGCTAGTGTTAGTAATAGGATTAGTGTTAGTGAAGGGTTAGTGTTAGTAATAGGATTAGTGTTAGTGAAGGGTTAGTGTTAGTAATAGGATTAGTGTTAGTAAAGGGTTAGTGTTAGTAATAGGATTAGTGTTAGTAAAGGGTTAGTGTTAGTAATAGGATTAGTGTTAGTGAAGGGTTAGTGTTAGTAATAGGATTAGTGTTAGTAAAGGGTTAGTGTTGTAATAGGATTAGTGTTAGTATAAAGTTAGCGTTCGTATGATAATATTAGTGCAATATTAGCTCTAATATAGGCTTGGTTTTGGTCTTCGGGTTAGTAACAGGGTTATGGTTGGACAGAAGCAAGACATTAGTCATTGATTGTTATTTGTTATTGGTTACCGTGACCAAAAAGTACATCCTGTCAGCTCCCCTCATCTTTATGGTGCTATTAAAATAGCTCACAGGCTCGTCATATAGACATGTCACATGGTTCATAGTAATATGTGAATACTTCATATTTGAATGAGACTTGTCTTTTGAACAGAATACCAACAAGCGATGTGAAAGAAAACATTTTTTTAAAGTCTAAGAATAATCGACATGTTTTCGTCCTGTTAAATATGGTCCCTTACGATCATGCTGAGGCCTACGCATGGCTTCTGCGGGTCAGAAAGAAAGTGGACTTCCCAGCCTCAGTTGATCCCTCAAAACAACAAAGTAAACCAATCTTACCTCTGCTATCCGGTGGAAAGTAGTATTTGTTCGTCTTCTGACGTTTCTACTTGTGTGTTTATCTATTCCTGCTTTATGTCGGAGTGACGGCCAAAGGAAAACATCCAGACGTCCCCTCTATACGGCAGGCCAAAGTCTGCTCCCAGAAGCCAACCGGGAAGGACATCCAAGCCCAGCCTTCCTGGTCCAGGTGTGGTGCCGTCTCCCATATGCCTCTATCTGCCCCATCTGACCAAAGGTTACCATACCTTTTGGCGTCGGGCCATAAGAGGAATTCCCCTTACTCAGGTGGGATTCATGACTTGTCTGGAATTTCAAATGTTCAACGTTCAACATTTTAAATGTACAACGTTCAACATTTTAAATGTTCAATGTTCAACATTTTAAATGTTCAATGTTCAACATTTCAAATGTTGTTGGTCTTTCGTTCAAAACCCTGGTATTTCTATTTTTTTTTTTTTTTTTTTTTTTATAAATTACAAAATAGTCTAATGGATTTTGTGTGTGCGGGGGCTCTCAAGGAGGTTGGAGGCATTTATATTGGTGATATCTAATTTTAAACTGAAGAGACAAATTGGCTGCCCTTTAAGCTTCCACACCACTGATAGAGAGCTTTAGTTGCCAGGACAACAGAGCGCAGTAAAGCTCCGGAGAGAGCAAACAGGAGTTGCCACTGCACACAGTGAGCCGGTTTTACTGATTAAATGCAGGCATCATCGTCTCGTATGTTTTACAATCTCGTATGGGCCGTGATGATGAGAGACAACCACTGAGTGAAAACGTTGTTTTTGTGTTCTCATCCTCCCCCCTGGTGGGAACAAGAGGTATAACACATCAGATGACTTCCATGAGACTTTGATCCGCTGTCTCCATGGAAGCCATCCATCCTGGCGTAACTGGAAGGTCAAGGACAGATTTCATCCACGTCAGCTAGAATTGCACTTACTTGCAGTGGGCTCTATAGGTAGAAATAGGTTGATTAGGCAATGTCTGTAAACATTGTATACATTGTGTACATGTTTGTATACTAATGGTTAACCTAGCAATTGGAATGCTTGAAACTTGTCCTGGTGACTTGCTCACTGTATTAACAGCAATGAAGTGTTTCACCTTCTTCTGACAAATGTACTTATTGTAAGTCGCTTTGGACAAAAGCGTCTGCTAAATGCCCCAAATGTAAGGGTAAATGTATACATGCAGTGTGACTATACATTGCTTTGTGAGTCTCTTTCTACAATTAAACATTTCTATGAAGTTTTGTATTCCATTAGAAGCACGTAATCTAACGCATACGCATGACTATAGATACAGCCAAATAACTAAACGCTAAAACACAACACTGCTGAAAGCCCCCACTAGAGGGCAGTATAAAGCCATGATTGGGCTCACTGGCTCAGGGAATCTGAAGTCTACCGTCCCCGTGCTGCTGCCAACACGCCCAGCGTCAGCTGCTGCCCGGTGGCCGGCAGTAGAGGCACTGCAGGCCGCTGTCTCCGACCCAGTGGCCATTTCACAGACTAATAGGCTGAGTTTTTCAGAAACGCTGTCTAATCAACAAGAAAGGAGAATTCTGTGACTTTTGTGTTGCTTTTTTGTGTTGCTTTTTATTAGACAAAATAACACAAGATTAAAAGTGTCTACATTTTCCCAGTTACGAAACTATAGCTATTATCCGACATTTCATTTGAGATCGACGGTATGAATTTCAATCGGCTAAAAAGGAAAGGGACATATGAATAAAAAAAAACAAAAAACATCCAGGACAACGAAGAAAATATAACTAAGAACGGGTATTTCCGGTAAAGCCAGGGTTGAAAGAAAGCTGGCAGAATGGCCCGACAACCCGGTGACAAACGGCTATGGCGTCAGACAGGGACTCATATATCTCAGGAAGCTGGCCACATATTAAAAGCAGGTACGATAAGACGGGAGGACACTGCACGGTTTCCTAGGTAACGGGGCCCAGGTTTTTGCAGGTGGTCAGCGGCCTCAGAAGCCACTGACCCATTTGTATAAATATGCCACAGGGTTATGTCTGTCACTCATTAACTAGGTTAAATGTACCAGTGCTCCGTCGCATGAAGGAAGACTTTGGCCCAATGTAGCGAGTGTTCTCACGCTCACACACAGACACACGCACACGTGCACACACACACACACACACACGCACACACACACACACACACACACACACACACACACACACACACACGCCTCGCTCTGCACTACATCTCCTGGAGACACTAAAACACAAAAGAAAAAGAATTTCCTCAGAATGTTCAAAGAAGCTAAAAAACACAGATCTCTCTAAATATACATAAGTACTTCTTTTCGCTCAATAGATGCCATTTCCCCAGCGGCCCGTGTCCGGGGGGGGGAGGGGGGGCTCACTGAGCCTGCAGGGCCGCGGTGATGTGCAGTCCCTGGCCGGGCTGCGTGGGCCAGCTCTCCTGGCCCTGGTGGTTCAGCAGCAGGCAGTACAGCTGCTTGAGGTGGGTCACGATGTTGTCCTTGATGTCGGGGATGGAGATCTGCAGGCGGACACTGCCGCTGTCGAACGACCTGGTGCTGTCCCCGGAGAACATCTCGCTAATCATGCGGGCCACCACCGGGATGATCTGGGGGCGCACAGGAGAGAGAGGGAGAGGGAGAGGGAGAGAGAGAGAGAGAGAGAGAGAGAGAGTTTGAGGGGGATCTCGCTTATCATTGGAATTCAACTTTGATTTATTTGATCAGAGATCACATCCAGAAAGCTACACACAACAAGTGTTATTGCCCTTTTACCCTTGTTGTGGAGTAATACTCAGTCACAAATAAACACATCTGGAGGAGGTCAGTGATGCATAGGACCCTCTAAGAAAGCATTCCTGGGACACACTTGCCACTTCCATGAAACCTCACTGAAACATGCCACAAAACTCATTACAGAATGAATAGAAAAAAACGAAATAGTACTACATTCATATTGCACAAAACTAAAACGCTGTGCAACGGCTGGAAGACCTGGCCGAGCGGCTCATTCGAAAAGTTCCAGTGCCACTGGAATCACTGCACTCTGGACGCCCCCAGGTGCAGCTCTGAGAGCCACTGCGCTATTGTGCACATCCCCACGGCAGGAGAGCTGCATGCTGGTATTTACATCAAAGTTATTTACATGTGCGGACAGCGCAGCAGCCATCCATTCATTCATCTCAGACACTGCTCCCATTCATCCAGGTCTCCGCCGACCTGGGGGGGCGGCGCCGTACGGCACCGGTACCGACCGGACCGCGAGGCGGGCTCACCTGAACCATGATGAGTTTCCTCTCTCTGGGCCGGCCGTCGGGCCACTCCTCTCCGAAGCACAGGTTGATGTCAAACTGAGGGGGGCTGGAGGTCTGGCCACGCTGGTGGGCTATTACACCTACACACGCACACACGCACACGCATGTACGCACACACACACGCACACACGCACACGCACACACACACACACACAGTGAGACTCCACGGGACTTTAATGCTTCCAATTGCAAAGACTTAAATAAAGTACGCCACCACCACCAGCACACAGAATGTGGGTATATTCAAGAGAACTCCACATAGCAAAGGACGCTGTGTGAACGGTAAAACAACACCAGCTGAAATGCGCTAAAAGACGACACAACGTGTTCAAACGTTAAAAACGGTCAAATACCAACGTCCCGCCGTCCCTGAACTCACCGCTGAGAAAGGACTCCAGGCAGAAGAGCTTCACCTTGCGCTGCCTCTCGATGAGGTTGGGGGCGCCGGGGTGGGGCGCGCAGGGGCCCGACCAGTACACCTTGCACTGGCAGAGGCGCACGGCGTAGATGTCGTGGCCGCTGACCTCCAGGATCAGGCCGCGGTCCATGACGTCCAGCAGGCGGTTGGTGAAGACGCGCTGCTTGTCGTTGGTGATGTGCTCCGTGTTGGGGAAGCGCAGCTGCTCCAGGCTGACGGGTCCGAACAGCTCCTCCTGGTTCACCATGGGGCCCAGGTCCCCGTAGAACAGCCGGCAGCCCTGGGGGTTGCTCACCATCAGCAGTGGGCTGGCCTCCTTGCCGCGGTACTGGAACTGCACCTCCAGGTCCGTCACTGGGAGCGCGCCGCGGGCACACGAACGCACACGGGGGGGGGGGGGAACAGAAGGGTGAACCACGCGAAAAACACACACCAGACCGTGAAAACGCACGCGCACGCGCGCCGCGGAACCCGAGGACCGAGCCCCGGAACGCCAACCACGACACTCACTGGGCAGCGAGCTGATCCACATCTCCGGGGAGGCGAACATGGCGTCGGGCATGGAGGGCGGCAGCATGGCGGGGGCGGGGGGCGGGGCCGGGGGCATCTCCAGCAGCGGCGTGGGCTGCATCTCCACGTCCACAGGCTCCTCCTTGGGCCAGGTGTGGGTGGGCTCCTCTTTGGGCCAGGTGTGGGTGGGCTCCTCCTTGGGCATCCAGCCCTCCACCGAGGGAGGGCAGCTCTGGGGATGGCCGGAGGACTCGGAGCCGGACGGGGACCACATGATGAGCGGGGAGGGGCTGGTGCCTGGGGACGGACGACATCGCAGGGTCAGCGGCACGCGGGAAACCAAAACCACGCCACGCGGCGGCGGACAGTGTGAATCGGAACACGCGGCGGCGGACAGCGTGAATCGGAACACGCGGCGGCGGCGGCTGACCGTTGGAAGGGTACGGAGGGAGGGACTCCGGGGTGTCCGGGACGTCGTCCTCGCCACCCTCTTCCTCGTACGGAGTCCAGGAGCCGGCATCCGATGACCCTGGGGAGGGGGAGGGGCGGGGTCAAAGAGAGGGCGTGGCCAGCCGTGTCCCACTGAAGACACAACGCGTGTTACAGTGAGAGAGGGGGGGGGCTCACCTGCGGTGCTGGGCGGCGGGGGAATGTCACACACGTCGTATATCTTCAGGGGGTTGATGGGCAGTTCCTTGGTGCCGTCGTAGACGAGGTTGAACTCCCGGCTCTTGTTGAGGGCGCAGCGGAGCTGAGCCTTCCACTTGGCCGGGTCCGGTTCGTCCACCCCCTCCTGGAATTTCCCCGTCTCCACGGCCCATGCCTGCAGGGTGGCGGGACGGTCAGAACAACTCCACGGCCGTTCCGTTTTTTTTGTTTCAGTGGCAATTGCGAATACATTTTTGTTTGTGAAGAAAGGTCACCTGTTTTTTTTTTTGGTTTAGATTTTCACTAGAAAGCACATCATGAATGTAAGCGTGCCACTTAATTAGACACAATACACACCCAGTATTCATCCATCTATTCTGGATTCTAATGCCTAATCCCAGGTAAGGCCATTAAAAAAAAAATAGGCGCCATAAAAGGTCGAAATCAGGACATTTGTCATCTCCACCTTGAAAATGGTGTTCTCTTCTTCGTGCTGAGGCGTGTGTCGTGTCGCGTGCTTCCACGGGATCCTGAAGCGCATGGCGTCCCGGTCGAGCCACACCAGGCCGGGGTAGCGACCAGTGTCCACCTGTGCCACAAGCCATGGCTTTAGGCGGACCCGTCGCGGGGTGACCGACATACTGCCACTGGAAAACGCAAAAGCAAGGCCTGTTAGTCAAAGCTATGGCATTCCTGTGTCCACGCATAAATGTATGTATTACATAAGCGTCCAGTAGCCAACGGTCCTATTCTGTGCTTTAACAAAGAAAAGTCAAGAATCAAGCTTGCTGAAGCATGTGAAAAACAGAGCGAAACTGACCATAGGACGACCAAAACACAAGAGCGTCTGTTCGACTGTTTGTCAATAGTCCTTACATTCGCTACAGCTGTGCTTAGGCGTCAAAGCGGTGCCATCTAGTTGTTTTTTAAGGCTCGTTGCTTTTAGGTCAGATAATAGACAATCGCGATCTCCGAGCCATCCTCGCACACGACCAATTGAAAAAGCGACATTAATGTAGGTGCTACGCGATTGAAAACCAACCAGGGGAACTGAAAACACAGTCGATACAGACACATACCTGTTGGGAAGCAGGAAGTCGGAAGGCTTCCTTCAATGCCAAATAAGTTGCTGGAACCACTATCGATGAAGTCTATCGGCAGAATTCTGTCTCCCAGGAAGGCGAGGAACGGATCAAATCGACGAGGCCGGTGGTGAATAATGACTTTAAGGAAAATCTGACACCTTTGGAAGGTCTGTTTTTCTGGTCGTTCGCCCCGCCCCCTCTCACCGAAACTCAGGTAGACCTGTGACGTCACACGCTCGCTTCTCACCTTTTCCAAACCGGGCGAATGGGAAGCCTTTGACGGGACCTTAAGAGTTTAAGTGTCTTGTCCTTTACTTTTAAACGCTAATTCCCTGACGCCAAATCTACTATAGTTTGATCCTATTTTTTATTTTTTTTCGTGATGACGTAGCTGTCATGTATACGCGTCTTTATCCGACTTATATGCAGATATAGCAATGTTTGAAAACAGTCGCCCACAACAACATTGGCCTGCGGGCATTGGATGAGGTGGCCGATCCTCCATGTAGACCGACGCGCCCTGATACTGCTGGCTGCGGTTGGGTGGGCGCGCGTCTGCCGACGAGTAGGCGACCGCTCGGGTAGACTTAGACTTACTAGTTTCGAAGTAATAATGGGCCATACACGTTACCTTGTAATGGTAATACGAAATGATCCGAATTTTCAATAATAATGATGGTGTGAGCTCCCCAGCCAATTGTTTTATGTAAGTGAGATACCCAGCGGTTCATTCAGATGTAAAACGTCGTAGCCTATCTGATTTATTTTATTCATGAGTTTAACGGTTCCAAAAAAGGAACCGTTAATTCATATTTTAACTTACCCCATTTTGATCCTTGACAAAATAAACCTGTATTTTGGAAAGAGTTTGTTGGCTACATTTCTTAAACAAGGGCATAAAGATATCAATAGATTACAATCTAATGCAGGCCATAACATGCAGACGGGTTCCAAAATTACGACAATAAAAGTGTTTAGTGCCTGGTATATTGTCCACTGTAAAGGAACAACCACAGAGATAGCAGAATCAAATTGGATGTAAGTAGAAAACAGTGTCAACATTATAAGTTAATACAATACAACGATATGAGCACAATGCTGAAACGGTCCAACAAACCACTCCACCATTCAAAGTGTTTGCTGTTTGTTTTGTTTTTCTAACTGAACTGAACTGCTTCTGGCAGAACTTAAAGCTCTTTGTAACCTTTTATGTAGCCCTTGCATACAACGATAAAATCCATCCGCTATTTCAAACTTATTTTAAAGGTAGTAAGTGCTTCAAATCACTTCGTCTCCACCCCAAATGCAATGTGCTGTCCCCCCCCCCCCCCTCATTTCAAATATCAGATGTGATGGCTACAGCAGACAGGTTACAGTGCAGGTTTAATAAGCAGGCAATAAAATGTATAACAGATATCATACATTTCATATATATATCAATATATCTCATCAAATATGCATCAACCTGTGCATTCAATACATATTTTGTTACATTTGACGGCACTTACACTTACACAGGCAATTTCTCCAACATGTAACGTGTCCTCAAACTACAGACCCACAATTGCATGACTAACGTAAATGAAGTGGATTGCACTGATTGGGGGAGTAGGCCCACGCAATGATCTGATCACATGGCTGAACATCCTACCGTGATGTCATCGCATCGTAGGCCTCACCCCGAGGCCATCAGGTTTCAACATGTCACGTAACGAAACAATATCATTTGTACTTTCCTGCTTTGTAAACTGTAGCTTTGTGTTGAGGAACAGCAGGGCGCTGTGATGCTCCCCCCCTGTCTTAGACAACATCTGCATTAAAAACCCACTGAGTCTTAAGTCCAGACAGGGTCTGAACATCACCGTTCTGTTGTGGATGCAACAGGCCCACTGGAGACACGGGGCAATCATTCACCACAGTAAACGTGAGGACTGACGCCCAATCAAATGCTATTGCCGTGGATTACACGTTCATCACGTCCACCCCACTGAGTTTGAGAGTATTGGAGACGCATTACAGCGGAAGCTGCAAGGCACTTTTATGCTTTTGTTACTGCTCGGACATGAAATGAAAGTGAAAGCGTTAAGCGTGGACGGAATGCCATTCCATGGTCAACCCAACACCATAAAAATGTGGCGGTGACATGTTTCTCCACATTCCCTTGTCCTGATTAAGCCCATCCCTCTCTGTGCGTTTCCTCGATACATTCCTGCATGTATTTCATATGTCTCATTTTGGCACTTTTAGAGGTAGCCTTTGTATTTGTATGCTGTTTGGAGTCCATGGAGCAATGAAAATGAGCTAGGGTATCTCTCCCTGGAGCCTCTGGACGATGTGGCTGAGATCTAAACTCTGGGTTAGAGTCCTCAGCAGTGTCTCGTCATTCTGAATCCCTTCCATGAACTCATCGTAGGACAGCTCACCTGGAAACAACAGACATGAGTATGAGGAGGAGTATGAGGAGGAGTATGCACACAGAAACCAAGACACAAGTCATCAAGAAGACAAACAGAAGCCACACAATATCTTAGGATTTGGACTGTAGAGAAAAATAGAGTGTCTGTAGAGATCTAGTCAGTTTTTACATATTTACTCATTCATTAAAATATTATCTAAATATATAAATATAGACTTTTTAGTGAATGAGCCATAATTGTTTAAAATGGAACAGAAGCTATATAGATGTAAAAAATAATAGCCCCATTGATCTTTGCATTACAATTGTACAAGTGAGAGGAATAACCAGTAGCAGACTGTTGTTCTGCTAACTTCATTGTATTGTATTGTTCTGTGACCATTAGGCGATATTTACTGAAATAAACATTGCAACACGAAGAAAAACACTTTTTTATACTTTCACTTTTCACTTTACACGAACACTTATTGTTACTGTTGCTTGTTGTTTGTACTGTCTTTGTTGGTGTTGTTTTGTTGTGTTGTGTTTTGTGTTGTTTGTGCTGTTGTTTGTTGTCTGTCAATGCGTCCGAACCACCAGGACAAATTCCTCGTAGGTGCAAACCTACTTGGCAATAAAGTTCTTCTGAGTTCTTCTGAGTTCTGAGTTCTGAAAAAAAAAAACGTCCGGAGAGCCTCACCGTCACAGTTGAGGTCAATCTTGTCGAACACCATGTTCGTGAAGTCCTCTGCAGACATGTCGTTGTGAGTTCCGTTGATTGCGCGGATGGACTACGTGAGGCAGACAAGAAAAGTCCCATTCAAAAACAGGCCCTCGACACGACGCTCCCCTACC
>OMKI01045226.1:0-14153 GCA_900302315.1 Phycis blennoides
GGCGCTCCGCACAGTGGTCCTCGTAAACAAACTCGAAGCAGGGAGCCCCGATGACGTTGAAGAAGGCCTGGCCCACCACCCGGGACGCCGTGTCGTTGACCTTCCTCAGACACTGCTTCATCCTGCAGCACCGCGCAGACACGTGGCTCATTAGCAGTAGTCATGATCAATTAATGATAGAGACACACACACACCGGGATGATGTTCCAGTTTAGTTATGTGCAGTACTTAAAACATGCCTGGTTACACAGAAACTAGTTCAGCTGATTAAAACGTTGAACCAAAATAGTTGCAATGGAAATGAAAGTAATGGAACCCCAAATAAGGATGAAATGTAGCAAATGTGCAAAAATGGAAAGCGATCTAAGGGATGATTCTTACGTGCACTACTTCATTCAGCAGAATGCCAGTGTAAGGTAGGCCTACTGGCATATGTTGATATTGATCACCACTTCAAATAACTTTAATGAGAGAAAAACAAGAATCGCTATTTACTCACGCAATATCACAGTCACAATGACTAATGGAGTGCAACTTGAAGTTCGTATAGCCATAATTAGAGGAGAACGCGTGGATGACGTGAGGGCAGTGGTCGTGTGTGCGGCAGCAGCTGTCGGTCTCTGCGAAATCCCCTTTAACGAGAAGAACACTATCAATCACCTTTTCTGGTGCCTTGCACTTCACATCAAGGTAGCGCTCATGATTTAAGCTGTGCCCAATCAACAGCGAAGAACCCGTACCACCCAACTTACCCAAATGGTCATCGTTATCTGCCATGTTACCGGCTCCACACCACAGCGTGCCCGGGTACGTGAAGCCTCTCTTCGATCTCTTTAAAGGCGCGTCCCTGCGTGGCCACGGCTGCGTCTTTGTCGATTGCGCCCTCCGCTCCATGAGCTCGGATCTCTGCGTAAACTCTCCACACGCGGCCATGGCTTCTTCCATGCGCACAAAACGGTTGTTGGCGCTCAAGTGTTCGCCGTGGAAGTCTTGTTGCGTCAGTCCCAGCCTGCACAGGTGCAGGAACGACTTCACCTGCACCCTGTCCACGATGACGGAACAGTCCATGAGGTCTCCGCGTGTGTTAACGACGGAGCGCACCTCCCGGCGCCCGTCTGAAACTTGATACAGAGAGTCGAGCCCTCCTGCTAGGACTGACATTTTGGCACAAAGAGTGCGGTTCACCGTGAACCAGGCGTCTTTGCTCTCGTTCTCTGCGCCGTGGGCATCGTTAAGGAGTTTACCCTTGACCACGTTCCTGTCCTGGTACGACAGAAACACGAAGAGGACCCACAACATCGCGGCGAGTGGTACTTCAGCACCACGCGCGACACAGACAGCTCCTCGACTTAATGGGTACTCGAGCAACCACCCACTTTTAAAGCGCCGTGAAAGTGGTGTGATTATTAATACCCTGAATAACTCTGCTGGGAGGAGTCATCCGGTTTAAGCTTCGGTTTTTGACGCGACAGTGCACTGCACTCGTTCGTTTCAATGTTGCAGGGTCCCAATTTATGCTTGGACTGCAGTTTTTTGGGGGTTTTTTGCACCGACATCTCAGCGGAAAGCATAGGGTTAATATTACGCATCGGGGAGGGGTGCGGGTGGGTGGTGGAGGGTGAACGCTCAATCCACTGGCACCCTTCTTTGTGGAGAAATGGCCGTGAGTTACCTCCCCTCTGCCTACTTCTTTTCACGAGGAATCGGCATTTCCTTTGCTGACACGCAGGGAGGAGGTTCTTAGCCGGCTTCCCATGGTAACGCGGGTGGGGTGATCCTGCCAATCCAGCAGATTGGACGTTTGCAATGTCGCAAAGGGGGTTTTTGATTTTTGCAATGACCTAAATCATGATGTAGGAATGATAATTATTGTTCACGGTAACGGACTTGTTGGCGCATGTGGTGCAGACGCAGAGGGAACACGCGTTTCCAGCAGTGGAGTCGAATGCAGAGCGCAGCGCAGCGCTGGTTCGGGGGTCCAATCTGTGGGGGGCTAAAACGCACAGCACGGACCCAACAAGAAAGTTAAGCCATAGCAACGTGAAGTTGTAGGGTATGATTATGAAAACGATCGCTCATTATTAGCAGTGAAAAAGAGTCTCAGGTGGGATTCACATACGTAGGTTATCTTAAGAACAAAAAATTTAGGAAGTGCTGCTTTTGTTCTTTGAGATTGGATTTAGGAAAAAAAAGAACGACTGTATTCAACAAAATAATGTAGGCTATTCTACCACTATTCTTTGGTAATACTCTTGAAAAACCACATATCTTCTTGAGTTTATTCTTAAACTACTGAGTTCCATTTCAAATCTGTTTTAATCTCATTGTCAAGTGAAATGCCCGAGGCTCATTATAAAAGTTGAGTTGAAATCCGATAAAAAAAATCAAGCATATCAACCATAAATAGCAGGCATACCATTCATATGAACAACACCTCCGGGTTATCCTACAGAGGTCCACAGCACACCTGGTCTCGCCTCAACACACTGGCGCCGGTTGGGTACCATGTATAGTTTATAGAGTGAGGAGCAAGCAGGCTCCTGTCCCTCCTCATCCCTTCATCCTCTCACAATATGAAGCAGCTTCTCAGAGACGTAAACCAGACCAACAACAGCTTAATGCAGGATTCATGTTCACCAAACATCTGCATTTGAATGTCTTTTATTTGAACAGTGAAAATGTACCAATAACACAAACCTCACGTAAAACAAGGAGAGATGCAGTGTACCAGCTTTTAAGCAAATTGCCGTTTTCCGCACGTAATCCCTGCAGGTCGGTGAAATGAGTCAGTTATTAATGAAGTTATTAGAAATACGTTATTAATGATGAAGCACACCATGACCCCCTCAAGAAAACCCCCAAAAGATTTAGATGTTTAATAGTGCTTTGTCCCATGGTTGGGTTTATGGGATAGATGCGGAGATCAGCGGATAAGCGGATTGCAGGGGGGCGGTGACGTCACATCACCAGACGCAGCGTTCGATGGGCTCTCCAGGGGGCGTCTCGGAGTACGGGGGGAGTACTTTGAGTAGGCAAGAATAGTTTGAGTAGGAGTACTTTTACTTGCGTACTGCAGCCTCCGTTCTCCCTGTCTAAGGCGTTTCATACAAATAGTGGACCGAAACCAGCTAGAACCAGAACATCATCGTTGCAAACACTTTGATCCTTGTAATTGTATAGAATGTCTCGATGGTTCATTTTCCATAAAGAATAACGTATTCAACTTTTTAAACCACTATTCCTCATGGGAGTCATCATAATAACGAGAAGTAATCAAAGTAAATGCCATAGTTGTTTCTGATTGGCTTGCATTTGTGCTTGGTGCTCTGCTGTGACGTCACAAGGCACCAAGGCACCAGCCTATGAGAAATGTAAATTGCAATCCCCCATGTTTACCCCACAAATTAGGATGTCCCTGAGTGAAAAAAAAAACCCTTTTATATTACTTTATAGTATCCTATTAAATGTAATATCACTTTTAATTGTATACTCAAAAACACAATTGAACGTTTGTCACCAAAGAAACCTTAATTCACAGCAGCTGTAAACTTCTGGCTCTGGGACCCGTGCTGTCTCGGGCCACCCTGATGTTGGCACAGCACCGTGGAACCCCATGCGTGGGGGAGGGGGGGGGGGGGGGGTTCCTCTGTGACCACACGCCTTGCCCGCTGTGTCTGTGCAAGCTACTGCTCGGGAATGGATGTGCTGGCTGTTCCGACGGACAGGCAGAAAGCCTGGTACCTTTCTCTGATGGCACCCAACACCAAAGGACCATCGTTTGCCTGGCTCGACCCGTCCAGACTCTACTGCAACGCCCAGGTAACGTTTGCTTTGGATATCATCACGGATCGATTCGCGTCGGTTCTTTGCTTGTGGTCTTCCCCAAAAAAGAACACAACACACTTTATAGTTTGGTATATTAGCTTAGCAGAATAGGAGTTACTATTTTCAGGTGTACAATATGTATGATCTCATGCATGACTACTCCTCCCACTGGTTCACATGTTTTTGATACACTAGCGTGTTGGTTTGTCCAGGCTCTAGCAGACTGTGTGAAAGACCTTCTCGACCCATTCCAGAATGACACCGTTGACTTGGTAGTCGGCATAGATGCAATGGGATTCATTCTTGGTAAACACACTGGCGTTTTTTTGCATTGAATGTATAAAAACAACAACCATTCACATGCGTTGTTTTGATCTCAACCTGTAGATGCTGTTAGTGTGTGCAAACCTATTTTAACCATCGTGCTAAATATAGTCTGATATTCAACCCGCTGGTGAGGTTACTGAAATTAGACATACGCTGGGAGAATGTATGGCATGACAAGACCCTGTGAATGTGTTCAGTCATACTGACGACTGATACTGTAAGTCATACTGATAAGTGTTATGAACGCGTACTTATGTGTCATCTTCATTTGAAATTGGTATCTTAGATGAGATTGTTAATTTATTTTAATCATTTTTAGGAGTTCAAATTGCAGCTGGTTTTAAGACACATTTCTCTTGGTGATGGTTGTCAGGGGCATCTGTTGCCACCACTCTGGGGAAAGGCTTTCTGGCGATCCGTAAGGCCGGCCACCTCTGCGTAGCAACCCAGAGCCAGCAATACAGCGACTACTCCGGCCGGGACAAAAACATGGAAGTACGCCTGGACGTGCTAAAGCCAGGTTAGTATGTGCCCTTCACCGATCACCCCACCTACTTCCCAAACACCATGGTTCTTGTTTGCCTTTTTTTTTCTTCTGTGAAATGTGTCTCCGCGATTCAGTGCATGTTTGGCCTTTGTTCTTTTTTCCCCAAGCGTGGGAAAAAAAAGAAGAAGACTGAGTAGACAATTTTGCCAAGCTGTTGAACGTGGCAGGCCCAGGGCCTAACCTGAGCCATTGGCAAACATGACCTCACATGCTCCTTTGGTTCCCAGGCTGCCAGAAGCCCCGGAGGCACCGCCAGCAAACCTGCACGGCCCACTGGAACCATCATTTCAAATAAGACACTGCCCCCAAGTGTTGACTAACACAAATGGCAGCGTTTCTGTTCCCAGCACTGTTCATCAGAAGGTCATGTAGGTCTACTGGAGTCACCACACTCCTTTCTCCCCCAGGTCTCAGGGTGTTGTTAGTGGACCAGTGGATTGAGACCGGGGGCACCATGAGTGCGGCCATCAAACTAGTGGAGCAGCTGGGGGCCATCGTTGTAGGTCAGTTCTTTTCACCTCTGATTTAACTAACTGGACAGCATCTCAGAATATGTGGGCAATGGGATAAGGTTTTGGTATCGGAAGCGTTCTGGTTTCCGTTTGTGGTGGGTTTGTAATGTGAGTAGTATCGACCAATCACGGTTGAGTGGGTTTGTAATGTGAGTAGTATCGACCAATCACGGTTGAGTGGGTTTGTAATGTCAGTAGTATCGACCAATCACGGTTGAGTGGGTTTGTAATGTCAGTAGTATCGACCAATCATGGTTGAGTGGGTTTGTAACGTGAGTAGTAATGACCAATCATGGTTGAGTGGGTTTTGGTTGCCTGCAGGTTAACAGTCTGTGTGCAGAGCATCAATCCCGGAACCAATCAGCTACTGTGTTCAGCGTCTGAACACGATTTAGCTTTTTATTAGTGTAACCAAGCGTTATCAATATGGCCTCTACTCACTATTATTACAAAATAACATCACGGAGGGTCAGTGGTCCGGCTCCAGAACAGCAAAACCTTTATTACTCCTCTTTAACACACACTTTCTTTCAAGATAACACCTCTTAGTTCCCCTTCTTCCATTCCTCTCCTTCACAATAAAAGTCCCAGACATACTCCAAATCACCCTGATTTCTGTCAACCATAACTTAAATAAAATAACTTGCATTAGCTTTGATATTTGTTTATAGATATTATCCAAAATGTCGCCTGAACCTGAAAAATCTAACGAAAACAATGACCGGCACACGCAAAACGAGGTCGTGGCCGGATATCTGTTATCCCGGACCCCAAAATATTGCCCGATGTCCTCAGAGGAAAATGGTCCTCATGATGTTGTATACTAGCAATGGTTAACCTAACAATTGAAATGCTTGAAACTTGTTCTGGTGACTTTCTTACTGTATTAGCAGCAATGAAATGTTTCACCTTCTTACGACAAATGTACTCTTTGTAAGTCGTGTTGGATAAAAGCATCTGCTAAATGCCCGAAATGTAAATGTAAATGTAAATGATGGCCGCTGGACATAACCATGAACATTTTAACCGAGACCATGTCCACTGCAGGTGTTGCGGCGATCGCCATTGAGAACACAGCGGGAGGAGAATGGATAAAGAAACACTACAAGCACGCTCACTGCATCCCAGAGGAACTCCAGGAACAAATCGATCGCCAGCACTTTGAGTCAATCCATCATAACTTTTATTGCAATGGACAATGTACAAAAGAATACAATCAGAATAAACAGTTAGAAATATAGTCGAAGGCCCATCAAGGAGTTTACAGCTATTCTCACTACTGGGAATATAACTTTAATGCAACTCTATATATTGTCATAAGCAAGTGAGACTATCAGCAAAAGATTAGAAATTGGTTTAATTATTGCAAATATTCCGCTGGCCACACACCATTCAATACAACATTTTACTGATGGATTTACAGCAAACATAAGTATAGGCCGACTGATACAAACATCCAATAGGCCTGTACTGTGGCAATTTCTTTTTTTAATAAAAATACAAGTTGACAAGATATTAGACGTACCGAATATCAAAATTAAATGACAATTGATTTCATAACTGATGATATAAAACTGACCATATATTCATTTCTTACATCTAATGTTGTAATATGTAATATTGCACTTTGGTAGTACTGAAATAGAGGACCCGACTGGTTGGTTGGTCAAGTTGAAATGACCAACCATCCCCTTCCAATTATTGGAAAATACATTTCAAGTCTTTTAAAAAACACTGTGGTATTCCTTTCTCCCGGTCCCACTTCTAAAATCCCATGAAGTGTCGGCCAGAGAGGAAGCCTCCCCTTTAGTTCCTTTGTAGTTTACAGTCTTACTGACTTACTGACAACAATTGGGCTGTTTCTTCTTGGATGCTGCATAGAGGTTGTTTGAATGGCTGTTGATTTCTGAAACAAAGACACAAGCTAGTGATGCAGCAAATGTGCGCCTCTTAGGAGACACGGTGGCGTTACTGCGCGTGGATACTCACTGACGACATCGCCGATCTGCTTCGTCCCGCTCTTCTCCAGCTCAGCCAGTAGGTTGGCTTCAAAGGCCAAAGTGGCCACGCGGAAGAAGAACTCTTTCACGTTTTCCCCTTTCAGTCACGATAGGACAAGAAAGAAAAACATCTGATGAGGGTATATTTCAATCATAACTATGAAAGGAAAGCCAAACCCTAAAACAACAGATTTTAGATGAAATGTGAGGTAGTATGTTACAAAGTACGGCTGTGGAATGATCCTGTTGAAAAATCCTGACTCAAATGCACAGTTTTAAGAAGTTTTAAAATGAATGTTAATGTGGACACAGACTGCCCTCTATGGGTTAAATGCATGTTATTGCATGTGTAACCTGAGATGCCTATGTTGGATTACATTTACATTTAGATGCTTTTGTCCAAAGCGACTTACAATTGTAATATCTGGCCAAGGACTGCAGATGGAAACTAGCCTTCTGGCTAAATCTGGCATATTTACAGAAATGTTTATTAATATGCACTGTCCCTGTCAAATAAACAAATACATTTGTGGGGTTCAGTGTCTCCTCAAGGACACTTTGACATGTGGACAGTTGGAAGTGAGGATCGAACTGCTCTACCCTTTGAGCTACTGCCACCCCTTTGATTACTGTTACCAGGTAACAGCAATCAAACATTTTGTTTACCTCCTCCCCCTGTCAGATCAAGCTCATGCCTGAACTGCAATATGGCCCCCTCCCTACATGGAAAATGGGCGAGGATGATAATTATTTTCCTAACACCCTTCTGTGATATATTCCCCTTACCGGTCAGCGAGGAGAGGGCCCAGTACTCTGCCTTTATCTCCTGGGATATTTTAATGGCATCCTTCTCAATCAGAGCATACCGCGCAGGAGACTAGAAGGACACAAACACACCCAAGTAAGCACATAGGATCAGGTAATAGTTCAATGAAAAACAGGTCTGGAAATCTGTCCATCTTATTCTTTAGAACAGTGGTTCTCAACTGGTCTGGCTTCGGGGCCCACCATCACCCCTTAATGACAAGCCCGACCCAAATCAAGGACAATTTTCTATTTATATAATAATATTTAACACAACATAACACTTCAGTAACTGTAATATTAAACTATTCAGTCACTTATTCGGGCAATAAAAAATAGACGGCACTCCGCTGCATAAAAAAATGCTCTTCAAAATAAAAGCACAGGATTTTCTTCTTTGCCCGGACAAAGGCCCGCGACCCACCAGTTGAGAACCACTGGTTTAGAACAAGGGGCAGTGTCCTGCCCCTTGTTTCACCCTGTCCACTAGGGCGCTCAACTCTCAACTCACAGCCCACAGCCCACATACTGGGTTTGATCCCCAGTGTCTGCACACTACATGCAAGCCACCGTGAGAAAACCTGCTCCGTATTGACATAATGAAATCACTGTAAGCCACACGCAGTGAATTAATGTGTCTTCGGTAACCATTGCTACACTGATTACGTGACTGCAAGACTGGTTTGGTCTTGTTCCCCGGACGCCACTGGATTTTTTTTCTTACAATAAGTCACTCATTTGAGAATCCATAAGTCATTTCCAAACCCTGTGATACGACCATTTGTTCGGGGTCATATGTGTTTGCTATCATAAATGAATCTCCCGAAAAAAGGAGAACCAAAAATCCAACAAACACATTCCTGAGGTTGTGGTTAAAAAACAACAGGCTTGTTCTAGCTGGCGCCAGACCAACCGGTCTGCATTAACCTTCACGCCACAGGAATGAGAGGACGTGGACTGGCCTCCCCGCGACACACCATTGTTGGAATACATCTTCTAGGTCTTTGTACACTTTGTACACTCTGCATACGTACACTGAGGTCTTTCTTCGTTCCAACGAGGAAAATCTGAATATTTGTGGGATCGTTTTCTTTCATGGCGTCTTCCAGCCACTGCCTGTGATGTAGGAATGTAAAGAATTTTAAGTCGACTTTAAAAACACAATTTGACAGAAAAAAACCTGAAACATTAAATGTATATAATCAATCACATTAGCTATTTAGACTTACTTTGTGTGGCTCAAGGTGGCAATGTCATTTACATCAAAAACAATGATCACCGCTGAGGGAAAAAAACACATATTCACCACTTCATTATCATCAGTGTCAAGAAAACGGAAATGATGGGGAAAAGACATACAAAAGGCATACAACATCAAGTAGTTTTGTATGTTAGTTATGGCAAATTAGATAACCACCTCGTATTGCTCATGTGTAATCACACACACGCACACACCAATATTCTCAGCTGTAGAGGAAGTAAATTTGGTTGTCCTTTGTCAAAGTCCCAAAGAAAAATACAACTTTTCTTTACATAACGTCCACATAGACTCGTCAACACGTTTTGGGCCCTTTGCAGTCCCTCAAGACAAAGTGTGTGGTCTTACTTTGTGCCCCTCTGTAGTAAGTGGAAGCAATGCACTTAAATCTCTCTTGCCCTGCAGTGTCCCACCTGGAGAAGCAAAAACACAGCAGACGTTGCAGCTTGTACCCCGACACACACACACACACACACGTTTATTCATGATACGTAATGTAGGTAAGCACCGTGTTAGACTCACAGCTGCAGACTGAATGGCACACCCAGCACCTCAAAGCGCTCCATCTCAAAGTCAACGCCAATGGTGGCCTTGTAGTTCTTGTCGAAGGCATCCTTGCAGAATCTAATGACAGAAGAGTGTTGGGCTCTCTCACTCTCAACGCAACCAAAACATACTGAAAGAGCAACTGAGAATAGCTAGGGGTGTCCAATCACCACACATAAACCTTGCTAACCACTCATCTGCCCTAAAGTCTGTTTACCTGTTAATCAGACAGGTTTTTCCCACCGCCAGATCACCAACAACAATCACCTTGGATATTTTAAACCTAGTCAAAACAGATAGAGAGGTAAGCATCCACTCAAGCACATGTCAAACCTCAGTCATGTAAGATAAGACCTGTGTCTTGAATTGGTAATCACCCCACGGTCCCGGTGCGTTGCTCCAGACAGGCCGTCCTCACTTTCTTGGTGAACTCATCCTTGGTGTGCAGCGCTGCCTCTTTACTGTAACACTATGGAAAAAAAACAGAAATAGTGACGTGTGTGTGGCCGTGTGTGGACGTGTAAGAGCTGAACTTCCGCAAGCCCCATGTCCCCATTACATGTCATGATAATGATGGCGTACATGAGGTAACTCAGCGATGATGCGGTCCTTTCGGACGGGAGGAAGGACACTCATGGATGAGACCCGGTAAGACATGAGGCATCCGAGGAAAGGTCATAAGAAGGGCATAAGTCTGCTGAGAGAGAGAGAGGGGGAGAGATTAGATAGATAGATAAGAGATAGATAGATAGATAGATAGATAGATAGATAGATAGATAGATAGATAGATAGAAATCATATACATTATCAATCATATATATATTTGTTATAGTAACGAATTGGTCTGATGGTTAGACCACTGTTTTGCCACCACGTTGGTCCACATGATGCGCTCTGCTGAACAAAGCCCCGTAAAGTCTAGCATGGACGAGAGGCCATGCCCAAACCAAAATCTGGTAATTATCGCGATCGGGTCACATTTTGACATGCATCTTACACGTAACAACTACCGACCGAACACGAGTCCTTCAAACGACGGAGTTCAGACAAAGTCGAGGAAGGTGGTCTTAATAAATCAACGCGCCGCGGTCGGGTCTACGTACGGTGCGCATCCGATCCAAAATCATGCAGGAAAGTCTTCTTTCCGTGTTGGTCTCGTAGTGTAATATTCCCCAGTTGAACGGACGATCAATCAACGTACAACCAGCGGAAGATTCGGGGAGATAACTGTTGAGTTGTCCCGCTGACTCAGTTCCCCCCAGACCTCCTTCCAAGGCGTTCTCGTCTCACTACGGGACGCCCGGAACGGGGTGGCCGAAACGGGCGTTATTGGCGAGAGAGAGAGAGAGGGCGGGACTTACAGTGTGATGTCCGTTTCCGTTGCATGTTTCGGCTATTGCTTTATTTACGGTTCTGTATAGAAATCCCAATTTATTCTCCACGTCGTCGTCGTTTTTGTTGTTATTCTTGCCACTAATTCGCCCCGGGCACTGGCGTGCACAGCTTACGGGAAGTATATATTAGAGGCCGGAAATGTGTGTTGCCGTAGACCGGAAAAATGCTTCAATTCAGGATCCTCTCGGCGTAGTTCGCCCCTAGGCTCGTTTTCCTGCTGGAATTTGGAGGAGCCCTAGAAGATGAGTAACCGTTTCCATGGCCCTCTGCTGGCGAAACCAAATATATATACGTTTTCATGTATGTTTTAAACTTGAGTTCAATTCTGAATTGAAAAGAAAAGTCATTACTACAACACAACTTATAATTATATATACATCGATGGGTCTCAAACCTGTACATGTGCCAAAGCATAGGCTAGTTCAGTATTGTCTCAGTGATGTGATCACCAAAATGTATGATGTTTGATGATTAAATAAATGTATTGATAACTTCAGATAAGTTCACACTGCAATATCTGCCATAAATTCTGGCCATGTAGCACATCTGTTATTGCATATTAGACGATCAAGATCTCCTCTGTAATCAAACAAGTAGGCTAGACAGTTCGCAGGTCAGCAGTATGAATCTCGAGCCATTCATACATTGTTGTGATTGGACGACATCGGAGAGAGAAGTGTGTGTGTGTGTGTGTTGGCTTGTTGGTTGCCCCTGGCCTTCCTCAGCTGTACACGGCTGAGGAACACAACCCAACAACCATATTGAACACAGCTTTTTATTTTAGGGACTCATCAACCACAACAAAATGTTTGGTAGGATACATTTAGGAAATGAATCAACATTGTCATCGTTAGCACTCGGATGTAAAACAATAGATTTGTTGCCTATTTTCAGCAATTTTATAAAGACAATTCATTCAGTTACCGGTTAACTGTTTATTGCATTTATAAGATTCAAAGTATTAGAATAGATTTGAAAACAAATTCACTGGTTATATATAAATCAAGGCCCGATTGAAGAAACACTTCAATATCTCAGCGTTTTTAAAACCATGAATAATGTATCCTTAGTCTTAATGTAGATTTGAAACAGAAAGTCGTCCTCTCAATGAGTAACATGTAACGTGTGATGTAATGTGCAACCGGCGACATTAGTTTCATAGTTTATTGCAATGGTGAATGCTTCATTCTACCATTCACTTCGTTACTTTTCAACTATTTCACGTGAAGCCTTGATTCAGACTGGAGTCAGAATATCAAAACAGTGATTGTACTCTTTCACGCCGTTACCATCGGCTACTCTGTGTCCCGTCTCGACCATTTAGACCTGGGACCATTTAGATTGCAGCTGGCAATACAATTGAAAGTCCAAGTTCTGTTTTAAATTTGAATGCAACTTTCTGCAAAAATGTTATACGCAAACGACCGTGTGTGTGTGTGTGTGTGTGTGTGTGTGTGTCTGTCTCTGGGCGGCATGTCTCGCCTTCATCCCTTCCTAAGCTTTAGCAGTGAGCCAGTGTCTCTGTATGGTAAACTCCTCAGCCACGGCGGGCCTCATACAGAGAGCAGGCAGGAGGTCCTTCCCCACTGGCAGCCCCACTGTCCACCACTTGGTCGCCACGAGTTACCGGCTAGCCGTTGTCCTAGCCAGAGTACCCCCCCCCCCCCCACCCCCCGCTAACAGGAAATGCAGCAGGACAACAGCCCCCTCCCTGCCGTCAACGCCGACCCCCGATCAGTCGTTGAGGAACCGCTGAGTCGCGGGCTTGTGCGTGCCGTTGAGGGCGGCGCCCGCGCGCCTGGGCCGGGGGCAGAAGTCGGCGCGCAGCAAGCGGTAGAAGTAGACCAGGATCATGCCGTTCATCATGACCATGCAGGCCATGAAGAAGCCGGCGTGGTCCAACCACGAGTAGTTGCGCGCGATGTACCAGGTGAGGTAGGCCTGGGCGCTCAGGCGGAAGAACACGTAGGTGAAGAGGTTGAGCAGCTTGTTGAACCGGAAGGCCGCGGTGGACGTGGCCTCGGCCAGCTTCAGCATCAGCCTGGTGTGCAGCGTGACGCTGTTGACCTCCACGAAGAGGGCCACCACCGCCCCGGAGACGTAGCGCTTGGTGAAGAGCGCGTACAGGAAGCACCATATGACCTGAGAGAGAGAGAGAGAGAGAGAGAGAGAGAGAGAGAGAGAGAGAGAGAGAGAGAGAGAGGATGTGGAGTACTGCTTTCACAAGGACACTTTTCATGAGTGATCATTGTCAACGCTGTCCCACTATGAGGTGGTCCTTTACTATAGTCTGTGGACTTTTAAAACAAGTTATCCTTCCACAATTTGCTGTTCAAATAGGTCCTCTGACGTTTGTGAGAAGCTGTTTGACCATTCTGCTTCATCCGATCTCTGGAGATAAATAGACAGAGTGCAGAGTGCAGACACAACCAGTCCGTGCTGTTGTAGCGCCCGGCTGGTGCTACAACAGACAAATAAAACAGACCAAATGTTGACATTACAGCAACAGGAAGTTACTTCCTCCTACTATGGACGACCTGTTTGAGAAGGGTCGTTGGTCGACGTTTTGTGAGCCTCTTCCTTCCTTCCCCATCACCCCCACACAGACTGTAAACATAATCCGTGTCTGTGTACACATGTAAAAGGCATGTGTGTAGTTGTGTTGTTTTTTTTTGCTTTGTTTGCTTTGCTTTGTTGACGGATGGAAATTGCTCTCTTAGCATTTTGAAAGAAAAAGCCCCCAAAAAAAGAGAGCAACAAAAACGAGACACACCCTCGGCCCGTCTCTCACCAGTGTGTGATGAATTAAGAACTCCCACGATCCTCTTGCGTTACCGGAAAGAATGATGTCACCTGCATCCTGTACAAAGTATCCTATGTATGGAAAAAAACACACACACACACACACACACACACACACACACACACACACACATTAT
>OMKI01045227.1:2154-27004 GCA_900302315.1 Phycis blennoides
CCACCAAAAAAAAAAAGAAAAAAAAAAAAAAAAAAAAAGAGAGAGAGAGAGAGAGAGAGAGAGAGAGAGAGAGAGAGAGAGATCCGTCCTAACCCCAATGAGTAAAACAGTGTTCATAGTGAAACTCCTGGTTTCAGCGAAGGTCAGCTGTTTGTGTGCAATTATGGCCTCATCACCGCCTCCGCAGGACTCAACGCTCTGGAACAAGCTTCCCCGCTGGAAAATAACGAACCGCGTAGCTAAAAACATCATTGATATTCATGTTTTATCCATCTGTTTTCCCCAGCATTTCTAACAATATCCCAGGGGATAATTTATAATTTAATCAATATCTTAACTTTCAGCGGTTTCAGAATAGTATAGAATAATAATAATAATAATAATAAAATAATAATAATAATAATAATAATCATCATCATTATTATTATCATTATTAAATGTCATTATCATATTTTTTTGAGAACTAAAATTCTTCATCAGAATCAGAATCACTTCACTTTGCCATCGATAACTGCTGACGAGAAGATCAGAATCAACTTGAACAGAGGAAACAACTCACACTCAAAATGAACCAGCTGACTAGCTTCTCATTAAGATTCCACAAGACTTGCCCAGGAAGACCAGCTGGTCTGAATGGTCTGTAGTTCTGGTGCTGAACCTGCCGGATCCGTGGTGCTGTAGCCTCTGAGTCCAGGAGAACTCACAGGAAGGTTATGTTGCTCCTCAGGAGTCTCACAAGTGTCAGACGAGACAATGGACAGAATGTGGGCCACCCCGCCTCCACAGCACCCATAAAACACGGCAATCCACCGAGGGCTGACACACACTCACACACACGCACACACACACACACACACACACACACACACACACACACACACACACACACGCACACACGCGCACGCGTACACACACTCACTCCCTCACTCCCTCATAGATACTCACACATTACTCACAGACTTATACCGGATAGATACAGGACACATCAGCAAGTTGCTCTTTGAAGTGTCCTTCACAAGCAGGCTATCAATAATTAGCTCGGGGGTACGCTAGCCTGGAGCCTGTCTTGCTTACAGGAGCAGCTGAGGGTGGAGGGGGCGTAAAGGAATGACGGGCAATAAAGATTGATGAGAGTGATACGGCCAAACAGACCCATAGAAAGACAGGCAAACAGATAGACAGGCCGTCAGATAGACAGGCCGTCAGATAGACATATATGCAGATGGTCAGACAGATATACAGGTAGCAGGAGGTCACACAGACATGTAAAGACAGACAGACAGACGGACAGATAGGCAGAGACAGAACAGCAGAAAAGGAGAAATAGCTCTGTGATGCTATGAACGTCCAGTGTCTAGATACTCATAAGATTTGGAGTACATTTTACAGCAGTGAGAATATCCAGTCACACTACTAATAATTCACTGTGATGCTCCAGACAGCCGAAAGACATGCTGGATATGTGATGAGTTCGTTTGATGAATGACATACAATTAATTTGAATGCTCTTGTTATTTTAATAAGGTCTTTGGCAGCCGGTGTAGCTATGCCATAGATGAGGACAAAGTCATTTTGGACACATCTTAAGATAAGTTAATTTAGAAGTAGGCAGAACGTTTAACAATTGATATGAGGTCAGCTGTGTTTCCATATAACTTAATCAATCAATCAATCAATGCAAATGTCCCAGTATACTATGTACAATGTCTCTTGTCATCACATAGATAGCTTGTGTTGTATTTATAGTCAGGGTAGGTCGATGCCAACACAAAACAGCTGATAGGAGAAATGTGCAAAACAGTGCAAACCAAACACAAAGATACAAACAAGACAACACATTCAAAGTGAAATAGCAGCAATGTATAACTACATCTATGTAAATACAGTATAATGTGATATATAATATAAAGCAGTAATATAATATAGATGATTCTATCATAGTCTATCGATTCATACAACAAGTGTAAAACGATAAACTACATGAAAATATATACTTACGTAACAATGTGAACTCTTGAGCTTCTCAGAGTTTAGTCTCACAAATCACTTTAGATTAATAAAGTCAAGCTAGCTCAAATCTGGGAGAACGGGGCGTGTCCCTTTCTTGCGCTTCCTATTTGTTTCGACCAATCCTGTTGCTGGAGGCGGGGCTCTGAGCGTGTGATGGCCGAACACCAGCAGGAGTAAACTGCCAAAAAGGGTCAATAAATGTTTCAAATCAACATCACGTCGACTGGCCACTGTAGAAATATACGTATTCAAATCAAAACGCTTTACGGCGTAACTCCGCCCCTTGTAGTTTATGGTGTCCTGCCCAGGCTCTGTGCTGTCGCCCCCTGGAGGTTGGAGGAGGTCATCTCTGACTGGCTGTTCTAGGGGCTTGTTGGAACTGTTTTGGGTTTGGAGGACAATTCAATGTTGTCAAGGAATATTCAGATTTTTTACAATTTCATTCTGTTTCAATGTTTGGTTTTTGAAACAACATTTGAGACAGCAAACAGTTCATTCATTTCTTTGAACCAATCGAAAAATTGGAACGTTGTCGTGTTTGAGTAATAAACGGCAGGCTGGATATTCGCCACAAAGAGGGTTTTGCTCTCCTCTTGCAGCTGTGTGGGGTGGATGCTCCTTCTGGAAGGGGAGGACATTTGTATGCAGCATCAAACACTGAGTCTGTCCTCGCATGTGGTGCCAGCGGTACTCACCAACGAGCTGAGCTTTCAAACCTCGGGTCAATACCGGAGAGGAGGTGTAAAGGTCTGACATCCGTTCATCTGGCCTGTGTTTCATTCTAATCAATGGAGTGTGTCTGGTGAGGTGACTCAGTGTGGGGACTGTGTTGAGGCGTTGTGTGGATCAGTGGTCTGGGTCGGGCTTCATCCCTGGGAGGGAGGCTACCGAGTCTCAAGCACTCTGAAGCCAAGTGGGAGAAATGACGGCGGTGGTTTGATCACAGTCTGCACACAGCTACACCACTAGCATGCATGAGCACACACACACACACACACACACACACACACACACACACACACACACACACACACACACACACACACACACACACACACACACACACACACACACACACACACACACACACACACACACACACACACACACACACACACAGGCCCTATGCCATTCACACAAAGCCTCATGCTGTCACACACAAACACATGTTGCCATCATGCCACACACACAAACACACACAAGCATGTTCTCTTCACTCTGATGTTCAATTGGCTTCCAGAGCAGAGCAGTGAGAAACACCATCAGCGATTCATGAGCACGCACACACACACACACACACACACACACATACACACACACACACACACAAATTCACTAAGACATTGCAGCACATCCACAAAGAAACAAGACACACTCAAACACAGACACACACACACACACACACACACACACACACACACACACACAGTAACTGGCATTTCCTGCTTCCATCCCTTCCTTACCAACCCACTGTCACCATGGCAACATACCCCCCATCCTCCCCAGCCCCTGTGTGAACCCAGCCTAGGGTGCTGGGTGAGGAGAGGGGGAGACGTCAGAGGGTGTCTGGTTCATCAGGTGACATCGTTAGTTAGATTAGACTCTGGTCCCAGAACACCAGAAGGTACAGAGAGAAGGTAGATGGTTGCCTGACATTTAGTCATCTGGTCATCCAACTATCAATCTTATTCATGTGAGATTATTAACAATCTTATTCACGTGATATTATTAACAATCTTATTCATGTGATATTACTTGTCTAGATTATTTCGTTATCAATCAAGAGCTACCGGCCGTTCCATCACACCATCAACTCCAACGCCAGATAAAAGCCAAATCTGTTTCAGTCACGCAATTCCAGCAGACCACAAGAACAGTGGCAAACTACATTTACATTTAGGGCATTAAGCAGACGCCTTTATCCACAGTACATTTGTCAGGAGGAACCTGAGCGTGTACTCAGAGCTCCACAGCGCCAGGCCCAGCACCACGTCCTCACAATCCCCCAACCAGACCGGCCGCGGGTCTGGGAGGACGTGCAGCCAGCCCTCCTCCCACGATATCCCCCGCCGGCCTCGTCCCCCCGGGTCAGATTACAGCGGCCCGCAGCACCCTGCAGCTCGCTGCACGCCGGGGGGGCCGTGTGAGGAGAACAGGATCCTCCCTGCTGAGTGGTGTGAATTACCAGCCAGTGCACGGAGAGTCTGCTTAATATGCAGCGTCCACGTGAGTCACTCACCCAGCACCAGACAGACCCGACAGCAGATGCTGCCCAGGACTCACTGTGGCAAAACCTGTGGCAGCGACATCCAGGAAGTGTCTAATACACGGACTGTTACTACTGTTTAGTCATTTCACATGTTTTCCCTCAATGACATGGATTCGAATTCAGCGACTTTTGTCAGCGACTTACAGTGAATTCTGATGCAGGTCAGTAAGGAGCAGGTAGGCTGGTTTGGCTGGGCACATTGAGCGCAGTACATCCTAAGTACACCCACCATGCACGCGCCCACCGCGACGTCCTACACCCTCCACCTATGGGAAATGTCATTCAAAGAAAATGGACGCCACTGCCATGCTGATCAACAGTCTGCGACCAGAGGAAATGGTGACGCGCACTCAAGATGACGAACGCCGGCGAGGGAGGTTTCCAAGCAGACGATCAATGCTGACAGGACGGGCCGTGCAAACCAGAGTGTCTTTATTTAATTTGAGGATGTTAGGGTTAAGCACCAGATGAGGCCCATGCCGCTCATAAGCCAGCACAGATGAAAAAGACAAGCCAACAATAGTCTCTGTCCCCACGGGGAATACGAGTGGCAGGCCCACAAAAGGAAAAAAGATGGGCGACTTGGGATGTAACCTCATTAATTCAATTAGGAATTACCAGCAGCATCTGGCATCTCCACCGCACACAGCCAGGGTGAACTGGGGATTGTCGTGAAACGTGTCACATTAATTCCTCCAATGAGGCACTCAGCCTGATAAGGGGCCTCACACCTGCAAATGAATACTGGGCCAGCTGTCTGGCTGTAGTTCTACACCTGTCTGGGGCCATTCCCCACACTCCACACACACACAACATGACCCCTGACCCTCATGGTTCCCAATCTACCTCTCAGCCTTTTATTGAAGTAGGTGTTGCATACAAATGTGCCCCTCCCCCTGTAATGGGCATGTATGTATAATTGGCATGTAGCCACGGATGGCTCTGGAAGATCAAACTGTGTCTAGCTAATGCCTGAGTGTAATCTAAGAAAACACTGTTGAGGACGCCTCAGGTGGATGGGTTTTGATGAAGGATCAACATTACTGTGATCCTAATACCATAACTGTTTATAGGAATCACAGAACATAACAATACAATTCCCAATAAAGAAGAATGAGTGACTGCTCAACCTTTTAGATATATGGCAATGAGGATGATGAAAAAAGCCATACATAGCAATGATTATGTAACCATTCAATCTACAATTAACGCCAGGCTTAGATTCCTGGTTGGGGAAATGAGCTCTGTCTCTTTGTATAGACGTTGAATAGACAGATGAGATGAGATGGACAGCCGCCGGCTCCTAATCAGAGAAGTGACGTGTTGTGTGACAATGAGAAACCCGACACCCAACAGGTCATTGGCACCGTGACGTCACTGGGTCACCTGAGCAAAATCATCAGCAGAGGTGTGTGTGTGTGTGTGTGCTAGCAAAAAAACTAATAATCACAAGCACACGCACATCGAACATAATTATGAATGTATAAAAATATATGAATTCCCACACAATCCTGACAGTTGAAGCCCACACAACAACACAGACCGCTGAGAGCACCCCCACCCTCTCTGGCACCCGGTACTTCTGACTGGTAGACCACCGAGGGATATGGACTACTTTGGGGCTATGATGGAAGACACCCACAGTCCTGCTGCAGACACGGCATACTCCACGCCGTTGCATTGGAGCACAACTTTCTTAGGCTGAGACAGCAAAGCGTGTTGGAGATGAATGATTTCAGACGATACGTGATACAATATATCACATCTCATTCAACAGTCAGTCTGAAGCTGAGAGATGCATATGAGCACTCTGACATATAATCGATCATGTAGGCTACAAATAGGCCTTATTCACCAACACAGATGCACACTTTGCCGTAAAGGAACGAAAACCATGCACATTTATTGTATGTAATAAATAAGTAAAATGATCGAACTTGAATAAAATGTCTCATCGAATCTGACATTCATGCAATCATACATTTTTTGATCCGGCGGGTTGAAGCGAACGGCTTCTGTGGTCTACTGGTGTTAATACTGACATCAAGCGTGGCTTACCTTAACGAAATGAGTATCCGACTTCTTAGTAATTCTCAGTGCGTTATCATTTTCTTCCGAGCCGGCGCCGGGGCTCCTGCCTCCGCTGGGTACCACCGCCTGTAGCGCTGCTGCCCGGTGCTGAGAGGGGCTCCTGCCTCCGCTGGGTACCACCGCCTGTAGCGCTGCTGCCCGGTGCTGAGAGGGGCTCCTGCCTCCGCTGGGTACCACCGCCTGTAGCGCAGCTGCGCGGAGCTGAAGGGGGCGGGAAGCCTCCGGATGGGGGGTGGTCCAACGACGCCGACAAGACGGTACCACGCGGTGAAGCAAACCTCGACAAATTATAAACATCTTTTTTTTTTTTTACATTTACCAATTAATACAAAGTTATTGTTCATAATGATTAAAAATGGCATTCAAATTAAAGCAGATTTTCGTATTAAAGCAGGTTCCGCTCCGCGGCGCTGGGGGGCGCTGTGTCTTCCTGCGCAGGCGCGTGATAAACCTTCCCGGATGACACCGGTCTTTCCTTCCGGCTCCGGTCCCTAACCAAGTGGAAAGGTAAAGCGATACCCGGCATAGTAATCCTAAATTATCTTTAACATCGTATGTAATGTTAAGTAATATTTATCACCGTGTAGCATAGTGTGTGTAGTATATACACATATGGTCGTATTTCCCTACTAAATGCCTCGTACCATCAGATATAATGTTATTACTGCCAGCGTATCTCCCACTATACTGGTGTAGCCGCTGTCCATCTTGGCCATTTTGTTGGCATTCAAAACATACAAAGTCTACATGTGGTTCTATTAGTAACGTTAAACTCATGTCTGTTAGTTTGGCATATTGGCTATTTCACTGTTTTGATTAAAAGGTTTTCATCTGGTGTTTTACATGAGTAGCCTCCGCGGCGATCAGGCTAACAAGCTAGGAAAGGTAATGTGGCTCTCACTGCCCAGCCGACACTGTCTAACCCTATCCTCGCTTTGAACAGATGCTGATGCCCAAGAAAAATCGCATTGCTATCTATGAGCTCCTCTTCAAGGAGGGAGTCATGGTTGCAAAGAAAGATGTCCACCTGGCCAAGCACCCCGAGCTAGCCGACAAGAACGTCCCCAACCTTCATGTGATGAAAGCCATGCTGGTGAGAGCAGGAGCCTGACTGATGTGTCGCTCACCTCCACTGCCGTCACATGGATCATGGATGCCAGCATTCCAGGAGCTCTTACGTTGTGCACTGTAAATGAAGTTGCATTGCTTTAGTTCCCCAAATGTTGGCATCCAAATAATTGCGCCATACACCCAAGGGCCGACGTAGAGCTCCATGGGGTGCAGAAGGCTGAATTGCACTTCTGTACACCATGGATCTACATTGGCCCACTGTTTGGTTTTGTGTTGGTGATTCTCACTATAGCAAAAAAAAATCACCAGATCCCATCACTGGTGATGTGAAGAGAATGTATAATGTAGATTTTGCCATTGTACACAAGGTTGTTTTTTTTGTTTTTTGAGACACTCGTAACCTACGCGATGGCCTCTCTGGGCTGCACAGTGATGCAGATGCTCATGGGGTGCCTGCTACAGAAGTATAATCAGACTCGTGTTTGTCCGTGTAACCCTGTGCTCGCAGTAAATGTGCCCTTCTTTCCTCAGTCCCTGAAGTCGTGCGGGTACGTCAAGGAGCAGTTTGCCTGGCGCCACTTCTACTGGTACCTGACCAACGAGGGCATCCAGTACCTCAGGGACTTCCTCCACCTGCCCCCGGAGATTGTGCCCGCCACCCTGCGTCGCCAGACCCGCCCGGACACCGCCAGGCCCCGGCCCAAGGGTACGTCCCATTGGCCCGCCGTCAGGCTGTGTGTGGGGAATTATTTCACCGGCACTTTGAAGGGAGGCTGAGAACATTGAAAGCGTGTCTCTGCGGGATGCTCAAGTGTTAAGGGGTGTTGGAGCACCAGCCGACCCATACTGGGTTCAGTAGCCTTAAGATGAACAGTCTGCTCTAGACACTCGGAAGCAAGGTTCCTTACTTGTACCTCCTTCTTGTTGGCTTCAATCACTTTGGATGAAAAGGGCTGTTGAGTGAAACGGAAGTGGCTGATTTATGAACTAACTTGTCAAACTGTGCGTATTTGGTGTAAGCCAGAGGGGAATCCTCTTCCACATGATGCTATTGTCCCAAAGTGCATACAAGTTGGTATGTTTTTATTGTTGCTGGATTTGCACTGGGGGGGGCTTGGTCATTCAGCTGATGTAGGCATGCTGAGTGGGGGCATTCCAGGGGTACTGTTAGTGTACATGTTAGTGGCTGAACCCTTGGTATACAGTCTCGTTCTTAGAAATGTAATTTATCTTCGTAAACAGCCCAAGATCTCATGGGCTGAAGACAGATGATCTAAATGTTATCCTCGACTCGCCAGTTTGGTTGTACGACAGCTACATGGTTAAAGTTTTACAAGCTAGCGCTTTACTGGTCCTTGATGCTCCGATTCTGATCTGATGATCACTCTCTAGCTTGACCCCAACATTCTTTTTGACAAATACCCTCATTTCTGGCTGGCTGTAGTTGGAGACTTGTATGTTGGTTGATTCTAGAGGTGTCCTCGCCCAGCTGCTGTCTCCATACTTACTGTGTGGCTTCCTTTTCAGGAATGGAGGGAGAGAGGCCAGCACGCTTCAACCGTGGAGAGGCTGACAGAGATGCCTACAGACGTTCTACTGCACCCTGTACGTATACCACCGCTGCTGCTTGCTGTGGACTTCAAGTAGTGTTTAGCGTTTCTCTGACAACATTGATTCAGTAATCCCAAGTCATTCCCAAATGGACATTGTTTTCTACGTAAACCAAGTACCTAAGCAAACTGAACTCATACAGCCGTATCTGCAGACCTATGCATGTCCATGACTAGAGGCAGTGGTCTTTTTCCAATGGCAGCATGCAGGCTTATTAGCCTGTGTTAATAAGACCACTAGCTGATGTGGTTGCTGTGTTGTACTTAGTGTTACTGTTTGGTTCACAGCTGGTGCTGACAAGAAGGCAGAAGCTGGCGCTGGAGCTGCTACAGAGTTCCAGTTCGTAAGTACCACTGGTCTGCATGAACTGCATCTTTAAACATTCAATGACCTGAGTTTTGTGTTGATTGGTGTCTTTTGTCTCTTTTCCAGAGAGGTGGCTTTGGGCGTGGCCGAGGACAGCAGCCCCCTCAGTAATTTGCTGTTTTACTTTCTGTACAATAAAACATCAAAAACACAACATGCTGGCGTCACTGCTGCTTTCTACAGAAGTCTTGTTTGTTTGTGCATCTATTGCTCGGGAATACGCAACCAAGTGTAAAGGTGGTAATCCAATGTTGCTGCTCTGTGCAGCCCTGCCATTGGACATCCAATTAAATTGTGGAACTGGCTGTACTTAAATGTATGCCACTATGCATTCTTGGCATTTTCAGTCAGAATGTTTGCACATGGCAGTAGCTGATGTGTAAACTCATTGAGGTGTGCTAGTGCAGCTTTCCTAAACCAGTGACCACGTGTTGGCTTAGAAGTCATCCTCATAATCCCTGATAACTAGCATTACCAAATGTGCTGGACCAATTGATCCCAAAATGAAAGCAGGCTTGTATGTGAAATACTGGTGTTTATTTGTTGGCACATGTATATTACAATCTTCAGTCTTATCACTGGTTTACTCCACAGAAAAAAGTCCAGTGATGCATACCTTGTTGAACAATTACACACATGTAACTTCAAGGCTGAGCTCGATCAGAACAAGTGCTTGAGTGATTTTATTACATTTCTGCAGCTTGCTTCGGGGTAGAAATTAAACCAGAGGTAATGAGTGAAATGACTTTATCAAAACGTCTCTGCTGAAGTAACCGTTATCTTTAAGTTACAATTTGTAGTACTTATGTTAACATTAGATGGCGCCAGAGGCTTCTAATTTGACCGTGTATGAGGGAGGGGAAACAAGTTTAATGACTAACAGTCACATGCTCCAAGTCGTATCAGAACAGAAAATGTTAAAATTGGCGTTTTCACTCCAACTCAGGAACCGCGAGAACAGGGATTTCTGACCACGCATTACATCACCCCCTCCTGATGTTATTGGGACAAGTCCTCACATTCACTTTGCTATCATCACTACAGTAATAAGTCGATACCAACGTGCTGTAGCGGGGTAGGATACCTGCGTCCCACTTTTCAAGAGCGTTCACCTCAGAACCAACGGCACGCTGTTCTGCCGGTAAATCGCTAAACCTTTGAACACCACACCTTGTCAGCCCTGCGATAAAAGTACCTCAAAAGGTCAAAGATTCAAAACCCGTGAAAAGCATTTTCACAACCAAGATAAGAACTTCCTCTGCCTTTTCAAATACAATTGTCACCCTGGATCGATTAACTACGGGACTAGATCAGAGATGTCGTTACACAATTAGTAATTAACTATTCTGCAAGAACGATTCTCCCTCTAACGATGTGATGGGGAGCTCTGGAGCCACTGGCAAACCCACCACTGCCTTGCCAATCAGAGCAGAACATACGTGACAGACAAGTGGTTCAGCCAATCAGATTACAGATGTTACGTGTCCTATTCCTGGGCCTCTCTGTCCTCAAAAGGGAAATAAAACATTTGATTTAAATCTGTGTACATATATTTACTTTGGTTTAAGGTAAATGTTTCTTGTTATAATAAATAGGCTCCTTCCTCTCACCCCAGAAGCTCGCAACATTCCTTGTTCTTAAGCCAACTTTTTTCTAAAAGGTGAAAACGCGTCACCTCCAACCTCATGCCCACGTGGCTCCCAATAGAAAAGGTCAACCAACCGTTTGAAGCCCGACTGAAACACAACGTTGCACTCACAGACGGCCGTCGCTTGTACTCGTCTTTGATCTATACAGAAATTAACAATTTACAGTAAAAACGTCCTGCATGCTATCTACAACGCCTCCAGTTTCACAGTATTGCGCCGGCTGTATCCGACGACACAGCCTGCGTTAAGAGACATTAGCCAGACATTAGAGAAAAAAAACGAGAAAAAAAAAAAACCTATCCAAAAAGCATTTTACATGTTAAAAACAAGGTCTCAAACTGTACAAGGCTGTTTTGTTCTGCATCTAAACAAACAGCTTTAGATTCCTTTAAATTCTCAAGCAGGTGTTTTAAGTCTTTTTTGTTGTTGTTGAAAGGATGCAGATTAAATACTTCATGATGAAAAAAAAAAACAAAAAAAACAGACCATACAAGTGCCCACAAAAACCCCATTTTAAAACACCTGTTTAGTGCTTTGATGAGCACAGTGAATGTAAACAATCGCTACTAACCAAAGTGAATGGGAAGAGTAGAATTAACGTAATAGTAAAGTAAGTTAAAGGACTGGACAACAAAGTGATATGTGCTGAATTTAGAACTGATAAAGCCATTGGTTCTGAGTGCGGCAGGAGGTCTCATTATATGCAACAAGTCATCCTCACCTTCAAACCAACTCAACCCTGGAGGTGTTCAAGGGCCCCTGCTGGACTAGGGGTGCTGTTGATTAGCCATTCCAACCCAGTTCAAACTCTACCCCTTAGTGACATCACAACCGGGAGCGTCCATCCAGACACGGTGAGCGCTCGGCCCGGTGGACTCTCCCACTTGTGATGTCACTACAGGGCAGACGTCCAGGCGGCCCGTGCTCCCGGCGGGTGGTGAACCAGGGGCTCTTTAAAGGGAACGACCGCGAGGAAAGAAGGGGTGGTTGTACATTCTTGTTCCACCGCCCTGCGCTCTCAGGACACACAGCAGTACGGGGTTCCACGGTGGATCTGTCGTGTTTGGCTAGTATTCCCCCCGATATACAGAAACATGCTTGACACAATAACAAAATAAAAAAACTTTCAAGGGGGCCCAAATCCTTCCGGTCTGTGAGACGTAGCCAAAAACAAGAAGTCAGACGAGGCAGAGTAATCAGAAACCGAGGGGGGAGAGGGGGGGGGTGCACACCATCAGCATCACATCACCTGTGTGCACGAGACGGGACAAAACAGGGCTCAAGCAATGCGAGCTGTGCAACGCCATCCACACACACCACGTCTTGGATTGTGAAAGGAAGGGCCGCCTTTTTCACCACCATGTCCGAGCCATTTCAAAATCTGCCCTGTAGATGTGGGGCTGACCCATCAAGCCACCTGTGATGTCACCAGGGGCTTTATTCCCAACACACACGGCATGTGGGAACTGAAAATGTGGAATTCCACATTCAGTCCCCACACCCATAGCGTTTAGAGCCAAGATGGCTGCCAGCTGATGACGGGTAGGGGAGATTTTAAAATGGCCACTCAACACCAGGGGCCCTTTAAGAGAGGGGACAGCACACCCATGCACACATTCTGTCACGGGGCGTAAAAACAAAACAGATGAGACGTCAACAATGACCACCAGAAGCCTTCAGCGTAAGCACTATGTACACAACGTTTACATCACAACAGTGAAAAGTAGTTCTTGCATTCAATAAATCACCGCGCTAAGGGTGCCTTAAGGAAAGATAAGTAGGACTTTAGAGAAACTTCATGCAGTCGTCAGTGAAAAGAAGAAAATATAAAAACTACGTAACGGAGGGGGAGGGGGGGGGGGCAGTTAAAGAAACCATTAGTTTTTTTAATCGTTTGTCGTTTTTCATTTTCTCAGAATAGTCACCCATCACCCGTTGTGATCAAGTCTGTGCCAAAGCACTGGCACAAAGAGTTGGCAAGGCAAACCATGTTATTAGATACAAAACTAAGAACTACAACCCAAGAGGAGGAGAATCATATAAGGAAGAGTGCAGGTGGCCAGAAGAAAAGCAGCCGGGGGAGACGAGGGCCCGCAGGGCGTCCAGCTATCTGATCCCAGACACGGAGCTCTGGCTGAGGCTGTAGCCCGGGGACAGCTCCCCGCTGATGGAGGCCACCAGGGGAGAGCCGTTGCTGGTCAGACAGCCGTCCTGGAGGGCCTGGAAGTAGGTGGCCTGCACGGGCTTGTGGCGCCGCAGCACCTGCATGGCGTCGTCGATCTTGAACCACTCCCTCTTCCTCCCTGGGGACGGAGACGAACAAGCCGCTGTTGTTTTTGTTGAGCAGCAACAACAACACAGCAGAACAGCGAGTTACGGTAGATATTACAGAAGGCATGAACAAACAGCATTGCACAATCCCCGGCGAGAGAGCCGGGAAACAACAGGGCATGGACTCAAATCCCTTAAATCGCTATCAATAATAATAATAATGCGGGCTGTGTGGGCCAGGGGCATGTGACTGCATGGGGAGAACTTTGCACGAATGATCTGGTTGTTTTGGTGGCGAGGGAAAACAAAGCGGTGGCTTTACCGATGTTGACTGAGTCCTCCCAGGCGTCCAGCAGCTCGGTGACCACCAGCACGTACACGTAGGTCCTGTGCTTCCTCTCGCGGTTCTGCTGGGAGCAATCACACCGGTGACCTCCCGTGAATCCAAAGTCACATGAGTGTGATAAGGGGGCAAAACAAACAGGAGTGCCTTCTGCTCACCTCAAACACGCCGACCAGGCGGCCCAGAGTCCCCTTCACGCCGGCCTGTAGAGGGAGGGACAAAACAAACGGGGCGGGTCAGCGACACCAAGGTCAACGGCCTCGCACCAGGAAGCCCTGTGATGGCGGCGCCGGGCGGAGGGAGGCGGTGCGCACGCTGTGACCGGTTGCCACGGCGAGCCCGGTCAATGCAAAAGGAGAGCACTTAAGGTCTCATTAGTATCCATGGTAATGATGTTGAACAGATTTTCTAGACAAACCGCTCTTTACTGCCAGATAGCAACGGGGGGGGGGAATCCGTTCGGCCAATAAACCATGAATACTCTCACCACTCTATAAAAACACGCGCGCGTCCGGACAACAATCCATTGGCATTAACGCACGTTCCTCTCCTCTCTTCCTAATGGCCGCTGAGTCTCAACTTTGCAGAGGTCACAACCTATTTTAAAAAGGCTAAACGCGACGATATTTCACACATACGAGTATAGCCAAACACTCGGGAAGATGCAGTTTGCGCGCCCCAGCGGTTGGCTGGTTGAAGACCAGAGACAGACAGAGGCCACTGCCTCTCCTCACGCTCTCCTTCAGGTTCCAGTTTCAGTCTATAAATAAGTGTTGACTGCACATGCTTTACCCTAGCCCCCCCACGTCCAACCAGGACATAAGGAGAGGAGGAGAAAGAACCCCACCCCTACAGTGCCAGCCATTAGGTAACAGGATCAAATTCCCCTTCATATGTCTCCCAGTACAGGAACAGAAAAGGGCTTCATGCCTCAAAACGATCTTGTGACCCGACTAGCCAATCAGACGGCGGCATCTCGAAAGAAGATGTCAGAAGTAGAGGGTGCTGGAGAACGCGCTGCGCCCGGTGTCCTCGCCGTGAGATAACGCCCGTGTGGATGCCATGTTTGATTACCAGCGGAGGGGGCGTGTCTAGCAGACACACAGAGGAAACCTCAGGGACCTTCGACCTGCTCTCGACTCATCCCACATTTCCACATCACCCTTGGCGCGTCTCCAGAGCAGCCGGCCCCAGGGTGACAGCACCTTCCCCCACGGGGCAGGGACCCACAGCGCTGAGCGCAGGCCCGTCAGGCCGGCCCCCGTCGGACGAGGAGCTTGTGATCCTGGCTGAGTGGCGAGGCAGCGTGTGAGAGGGAAGCAGCACAATGGTGGTGAAAGGCCCATGGCTCGATGCTGGGGCTCTTTCAGTCCTTTGGACAAAACCGGTAGAGATGGATGTGACACCTCTACAGACTTAAAGCAGAGCAGAAACGGTGTTGGCAAGGACCACGGGAGCTGCTAAGCTGCCAGGGTGGGTGAGAGACTGCCAGTATAAGAGATGATATCAGCATCCATCCGAGGGAGAGCGAGAGCGCGCGAGAGAGAGAGAGAGAGGCTTCATAAGGTCAGCGATCCACAGAAGCCATCGTATGGAGGTCCCACACTCGGCCATCCTGGCCCTGTGACCAATCTACTTAGATCCAAGAAGCTTACTCCCCCCCCCCCCCTTTACACTGGGTTTCTATGGTGACCCAAGGGAGGGGGAGGGGGAGGGGGGCCAGCAATAGTTTAAGAAGACTTGTTGGACATTGCCCTTTCGGAATCCATTCCTTTATCATTCAATCAACATCAAACATTTTAGTTTTGTGGTTTCCAGAATTTACATAAAGAACAACTTAACTAAAATACTAACCTGGCAAAACCAAATGAACAAATATGAACTTGGTGGGACAATGGGCGATATTTGATTATTGAAGATGTCAAGTTTTTGTAAGCAATTTACAATGGAGACATCTGCAAGACCCTCTTGATATGGTATTGGTGGAGGGATGTTCAGTACAAGGGAGAGCCACAAGGTTTGGGTAGAAAGACAAACTTTACTTTGTTGTTTGTTCCCTTTCCTGTCAGTTAACTGGTAGACCCAGATATTACCATGCATGGTATTACCATTATTAGGCCTATCAGCACCATACTGTCCGACACACACTGCCTGTGGGAGCAGTGATGGGTCAACTCCCCAAACACTGCATACGTCTATTTATTCAGGCAACATGTCTCTTTCAACGCCTTCATCGAGGTGAGGCTCTGACTAATACGAGTGCTTTAACACAAACACAACAACAGTTTAGCCTCATTCCCTGACACGCTATGGGGCTTGGCAGCAGTGCTACAGCTAGTGGAGGTGGTCAGCCTGACCTCCACCAACACGTCCACAGCACTTTGTAACATGATGCTGTCGTGCAGCTTAGATGTTGCTAGGCTCTCCGTCCATGCAAACACGATGACTGCACTGACAGAACAGGTTCTTACTGGGGGGGGGGGGGGAAATCATGTGTTAAACACAGATCAGGTTTTGACAATAACTCAAGGCTAATGAGCATGACTGCTTTGGTGATTTAGTCCAACTGATGAAGACCAAGATCAGCTTTAACAGAAGAAAACCCCACCTTCAAGTTGTGTGTGTGTGTATATATTATACACACACACACACACACACACACACACACACACACACACACACACACACACACACTCTCTTCCTGTACTATGAACAGTAGTTCACACATATCTACCAGAAGGCCGTTTATTGAGCCACAAAAAAACACCAAAAAGAACCGACCTCTTCACACACTTCCCGGGCCGCAGCAACACTGGGCTCCTCCTCCGGCTCCATTCCTCCGCCAGGGACGATCCACTTGTCGGGGTGCCGACTGCTGCTCACCAGCAGCACCTTGGAGCAGAGCACACGGCAGCGCTCAGACACCGAAGCCTCTCCCAGCTCCGCCGGTGCGCATCCAACAACCGCACATACACCGGCGTCTTCAAAATGCGCCGACGAGGGCAGATTGTGACTAATGACTGAATAACCGGCTCGGTTATTTAGCGATTCCTGGAAAGCTGGAGCGAGTTACAAACCACTGATCACTCAGAATGCTCTATTGAACAGCTGGGAGGTATTTCGTTGAGGGCAACACGGTTGCATAGCTAAAATGACTAGTTATCGGGTCTCCTTTTGATTTTGACCCTAGCCATGAGACAGGGGTGCTCCAAGAGGGATGTCTGGAGTAAATCTGACAGTAAGAGTTATACAATAGACAATCCACCTCCAGCTTTTACTTGGGCCAGATGGCTAATGCCAAGTAGCAGCTCACTGGCCAATATTAGCAATATATATATATATTATACATATATACACATCACACACGCACACATATACGTCACATACACACGTGTATCGGGCCATCTCTAACGTTTCTCTAACGTCTAAAAGGTGATCATAGGATACATAACGGTAGAGGCGGTGGTATGTTATAACCAAGTGCCAGCAGCCCTGTAGTGACTGGGAGGGCTAGCGTTAGCATGTAGCCTCTGCCTGACAGGCTGACTCGGTGAGTCTGTTAGCATTAGACCGGGCTACAGTAGCTTACATAACCCATGGCTCACTGGGATACACTTAAACATACCCTTACGAAACCTACGTTGTCCAACAAACAACGCTGTTGTTGTCAGCGAGGAATGAAGCACACGTTGAGGAGAACGTTTGGTTGTTACTGTGAGAAGAAGCTAAGGTCGCTAGCAGGGCCTGCTAACTTATCATGTAGCATCCACAGACTCACCTCCTCCTCGGACCCGCTCCTGAAGCACAGGCAGGCGGCCCGCTTCTTATAACCGTCTCCGTCGTACGTCCGGGTTTGGTTTGACTTTACCTTCATCATTTCAGTGTTGAAGTTAGAAAGTATCGCGAGTTAAACCCCGTTAGAAAGCTGTGGATGTGAGACGCAGAGTCCTCCGCTGGGGAACCTAGGCGTTTTTCTTAAAAGAAATAACTTCTTCTTCGCTTCATTTTCACAAACCTCGGCGCATCTACGGCACGGCCGCCATTACGAGAAGCCGCTACGACGACTGCGTAGCGGAACCTTTAAGGGGGGAGACGGCGTTAGGAAATCACGCAGTCTGGCTTCAAGAATTGAGCCATCGCCTGGTCAAACAACGCAATGCCATACTTGACGTGCTCCAGTTTGGTGTTAACTTACCTATTACTTTGGTCTACATCAATCTTAGATGGGCTGTTGTTGTGATTTGCAGTTAGAAGAGATTTAGGTGAGGACAGTTTGACCAATATGGGTTGTTTTACGCCTAGTATTGCTAAATGGTTCAATAGAGAGTTGATTGGTTTACAGATTCAGCACCTCAGGTGATGGACAGCGCCCGCATCTTCAAATGATCTCATACAGAGCAGGGTTAAGATTAAGATCGAGATGAACCGAACATTTGATCTGAAGATTCAAAGTTTCAAAATTCAAGGTAGGCTATATGTAATGAAAAGTACATTAAAAAACGATTATATTGAGTAATCTCTTAAAAGTTGTATAATGTATTAATCTCACAAATATTTTATTATAAATTAGTTCTTAATGGATGAATACGTTGATATTTGTATTTCACCCAGGCGTATGATGACAACATGTTTATATTTGATAGGGTTGGTTGAAATGAAGGGTATATTTCGCAGTTGTAATTAAACACTCAATGATACAATGATATGATATGATACAATGATTCAATAATGTTGCTTATTTGTTTTAGTGCTCCATCTAATTCATGTTAATATGTTAATATTTGATTGCACGTATCACAATACATTTACATTTACAGTTACATTTAGCAGACGCTTTTATCCAAAGCGACTTACAAAGAGTAGCCTACATTTGTCATAAGAAGGTGAAACATTTAATTGCCCCCCGAGTGCCCCGGGTTGCTCTTGATATTCAGGAGGAGCAGATGAGGGCTTTAGACAATTAAAGAGATCTTCACGGGGTCACTCTCAAGGGGCTTAAAGCATGTCCAGTTGCTAAGGCAACCCATTATGTGGCCAATTATTCACGCAGGTGCCATGCACGGTTCAGATCGACAGAGGGCGCTCGACCCTTTCAGAACAACCGTGATGGATGGACCAGGATGGGGTATCTGCGTACCAGCCCAGTACGCGGAAGCGGTATCTCTATTCAAGTATTTCATCTGCACACACACATCCAGGTGTAAAAGAACGGGAATGTTTGATAGCTATCATAATAACAACAAAAATATGTCAGTGGTCATGATGTGTATGCATGGACCCTGTTGTGCATTATAAGATTCACTATTTTAAACAAATTCATTACAAATGATTACATAAGTAGCCTAAGACACTGAAAAAAACCATAGATAAAAAAAAAACCATAGTGCCATAGATCAACCTACAGTCTGGTAGAGAAATGCCTTGATGTTTATCATGACATATTGCCGATATGACATTTGAGATATTCTAATAACATAATATGATATCTAAAGGAGCAGCATTCTGCAATATACATCTCTAGAGTCATCATTCTCTCATCATTATCTCATTATCTCTCTCTATTTAATGTTGTCTCTTTCTCTAATAACCAAAAACAACACGTTTGAGCAAGAGCCACGAGGCTAAACATCCACACAGTGGCCAGAAGCCGTCCTCAGTCCCTTTATATCTGTTCCAGTGTGGCTCTCATGCTGCTGAACCAAAATGTGACTTACAGGGAAGGTTCATGTATTTATGCATTCACTTATTTCACACGGCGACTGTGAAAATACGCCCTAAAAACCGCGCGCCCACCATACTGTGCGCGCGACCATATGGGTAAACAAGGCTGCACCATTGACCAGGTGAGAGGGCTTCCTGCAGCAATGCACTGTATCGTAAATACTTGATGAAGGAGCGCCGCTTCCTTCCCCCTCCGATACGAACACACGTCGGTGCTCGTGAGGAACGTGATGCCTGACAAACACGACACGGCGCTCAGCACTCTGAATGAGTCCTGCTGCTTTGATCTCAGGCTTAGTTCAAAGAGTACGCACACGCCAATCAAAGGAGGCTCGGAATTATTAATTATTAATGGATTGGAATTTTCCAGCTTTGGAATGATTACAGTTAAACTGTTGGAATGTGTGCAGTCATTATTATATAATCATTAGTTATTCTCTTGGAGGGAAAGAAATGCACGAGTCATCTCTGAATTATTAATTAGCATCCATGTTGTGTTGCGTTTTGTTTGGCGTGTCTTTTTTTTTTGGGGGGGGGAGCATATAAATGCACGACTTATGACTGAAAGTTGATTATGAAAGGTGCGAAATTAAATTAGCCCATTGCTACCCTTCAGTATCCCTGCAGGGTTGTGTGGTTGGTGTGTTATTTGGAAACCTCTTAATAGTGTCAATTTGCATTTGGCATGTGTGTTTTCTTTGTTATTTTTTGTTTTCATTGTGGGGGAATTATGTCTGAAATCATCTGTCATTCCCTGCTAAGTGTGACTGGTAACAGATTTGTACTCGTAATAATATCCCACACAGCGGTTTCTGTCATGTGAAATTAGACCATTCACTTCTGCATCTACAGTCGCAGCGTGGCCACATTCTTATTTCTTGCATTTCTTGCTTTCATATGTATATAAAAAACTTGAAAAGGTCAAAGGTCGCACCTGTGACCCGTGCCTTCCTCGGAGCGTCTCTGCGTGCAGGTCACCTCCACCCACCCGCGCATGCGTGGTCGCCCCCACCCGAAGCCTCACGCCCGACCGTCCTGCTCCACACAGCTGCTCTCCACCCAGGCTCTGAGGAGAGGCTGGCTCGTGGGAGACTCCAACCTAATGACCCACGTGTCTCCCCGGTTCCGGGCACTTAAGGCGCTGAACACACACTGTAGCGCTGGTTTACTGCGGGGAGATCTGTCATTGGTTAAGACTGCTAGCCCTTTTGCAACCCGACAAAGAGACACTTCCAGTTTGCTCATCGTCCCGTGGAGTCCACTCAGACATTAACGGTGATGTGTTTACCCTTTAGAGACAGCACCCCTGATTTAGGCCAATAGAGCTGTTTACTCATTTAGCCGTGAATTCAGGTGGTTTAGCATCAGGCCGCTCTAAACCCGTGGTGCTGCAGCAGGTGTTGGGGATCCAACCCTGTGCCTTTGGGCCCTCGTCAGCCACCATCCTGACCCACGTTGACGTGAGCGTAGTGGAGTAACAAGTGGACGTTTTTCCCCTATAATGCGGCCGTGAAATTGGAGACGTCTGGGCTGGTGATCACGTCTCAGCTCTTAGTCCTATTTTGCTGTGATGTGCACTAGAGACTGGAATTAGCATGGCTTACACGCGGTCTGGCCCGTGGCTAATTGAAACTAGTAATCTCCTGGGTTTGGACGGCACAGAGGGACTAAGAGGACTCGGCATGATATCCTCTGAGCAGACACTCCAACAGGCGCGGGCACCAAAAGACGCTGCGACATGCACAGCTGGTCCTGGCGTGAGCCGCTCCCGTGGCCTCCAGAAGGGCCGCGTGCTCTACCTGCTCTCTGCACTCTGCTCTGCTCAGCTCCAGCAGCAGGACGACAGCGGGGGAAGAGCATCACCACACCGGGGCGCTGGAGTAGTGAGGGGGGTCCCGGGTTCGATCTCCGGTGTGGACAGCCTGCCCGCTATCCTCCTCCACCCTTTGGGTGAACGTGTGGGCTAAGTGTGACTAAATGGCTAAATATGAAGTGTTCATTTGAGGAACGACACCGTAATAAAAACAACGCTTATCAGGGATAATGTGAACTGTCACTTCCCATTCACTTCCACTGTCCCTCGGCAGCGCCATTTGTTTACTTAGTTTGAGTGTGTGTGTGTGTGTGTGTGTGTGTGTGCGCGCGTGTGTGTGTTAGAATGTGGGTAGAAGGTGTTTGTGAAGCAGAAAAGGACATGAATATTCAAGGAAACAGATGCCTTCCGGCTCGCCAGACATGTCCCATGGACGCTTCATCTCCTGCCACATCCTGGCACACACACACGGACACACGCACACACACACAGACACACACTCTCACAGGGACACACACACACACACACACACACACACACACTCTCTCTCTCTCACTCTCTGTCTCTCTCTCTCTCACACACGCGCACATCTCAATCTTCTCCGCTCCGTCTGAGCTCGAGCATGACGTGGGCTCCACAGGTGTGACCCCACACCTGCGGAAGCCGGAAGCTCTCCACAGGCTGCCCGCATTCCAGCTCCGTGTTCGTATTCCAGCTCCGTGCGCTGTGTTGGGGCGCGCGAGGTGCCAGCCGAGCAGATGTGCACAACAAACGCGTCTGACGGGGACGCCAGGTTGGGGATCAATGTGTATTAGAAAGGCATATTTATCAAAGTAGGATGTGGATGAATCACGCTCCACTGTTAGGGCTCGGGGAGGAAGGTCCTTTACTTACATTGAAACACGAGTAGTGTATTTCTTTTGACGTCGTGATCGGACTTGGTGTGTTAGTCACAGCGCAGACCACACAACGCGACGCACTGCATTGCATGGACGCAATGAAGGAGCACATGTAAAGAGGGAAAGAACCATATAACGGCATGTGTCTATGTTCTCCTCATGGAAAGAAAACATGTTCCATGTCCTTTAGTGTCATTTTTACAGTCCCAACTCGCGCCTTTAAACACACACGCTCCCATCTCAGAAAGAGAACAGCACTTGTGTCATTTGATCCATCTTAGATCACTTCAGTGTAAGGTTTTGGCACCGTTCTGCGATCACGTTTTGAGGAGAGCCGTGCGGTGGAGAGAAAGGGGACCACCACCAGGTGGTCGACGTGGAATTGAATGAATGGCAGCGTAACGTGTCACACAGTCCGTCGACCTCCACATGTGGAGTCGCTTCAGTGTACAGCGCCGGGTCTGGTTTTGCTGCCGGTACGTTCCATACTCACTCGCAGCTTTTCCTCTCAGTGTGGCGGAGCCCTCGCTGGTGTGCAGCACTGCGCTCCCAGCCCAGCGCGCTCCGGAGCGCACCACCTCTGTTCCGTCTCATTTCCACAGTGCATCTGCCGCGGGCCTGCAGGGGAATCTGGTTTCTGCAATTTTGCTTCTCCTCTTCACTTCGTGGAAATAAAACATCCCCAATGTAGGCCGTGTGCTCTCTGGATATTTAGATGTAGTAGTTGGTCCGTGCTACTCGTGCACATCGTTTCTATTTTTATTTTCACCATCAGTGAAAGTTGTGACTCCAGACTCCCAGCATCACTTTTTCTCCCACGGACGCAGCTCACTCATTTAGGGTATCGATCGACGTCTCGGACTTCGCTTGGATGTTGAGAAAGATGTCCAGAAGGTCTGGCTTCAATTAGGAGCTCCTGCACCCTTGGAGCCCCGCGGCGCCCGGCCGTGACACAACATTTGGCAGTGGTTTTAAACGACCTGGCTTTGGATATCAGTCGCTCCGTTTCAATGCTTCCTCCCGGGAACAGATAAAGTGGTGAGTAGCCCAACGTCGGGTTGATTACGTGCGTTTGAAGGCAAAGCACTGGGTTATTCTAAGCGGATTGATGTATCGTGTTTAAAGGACGAACCCTCGACGCAAACGTTACAGATGTTTTAAACATACATCCATTGCTTTTAAGTTGCATGTTGTACTTCTCCATGGCTATTGTGCCGAATTGCGAAATTCACTTCAGTGAAACGCGATTCATTTGGCACACAAAAAACATTTTCAAGCAAATCTGTGTGCTGCTACCCCGAGCAAAGCAACGCCCAGGTTGATAAAGGTGCAGTGATTGTTTTATGCGTAAAGGCGCAGAGTGTTTGGTTGTGTTTGTGTTGATCCGTGAATAGTTTAGGCGTTGCAGAACCGCCCAAAAGTCTTTCAAATCTACCTAAGGAGTAATCAATTCTTCCAGGGGTGTGTAGGGTGTCGAAACCACACGACGGATTTTTCTCGCCACTGAAATCATATCGCCCACCTTTTTATTACCAAATAAAGTGCCAGTTTTATTCTGGGTTTAATTACTCAAAAGCCTCTGCGCTCGTTTTTCAAAGAGAGGCAGGGTGCCTTACCTACCACACACTCCGTCTCTCTCCTCCCCCCTCTGCACGTCTCTCTCTCTCTCTCTCTCTCTCTCTCTCTCTCTGTCTTTCTCCCTCCTCTCTGTATGTCTCTCTCTCTCCCTCCCTCTCTGTCTGTCTCTCTCTCCATCCCTCTGTGTGTCTCTCTCCTTCCCTCTCCTCCCTCTCCCCTTCCCTCCCTGTATGTCTCTCTCTCTCCCTCCCTGTATGTATCTCTCTCTCCCTCCCTGTATGTCTCCCCCCTCCCTCTCTCTCTCATCCGTCTCTCTCTCTCTCTCTCTCTCTCTCTTTCTCCCTCTCTCTCTCTCTCTCTCTCTCTCTCTCTCTCTCTGTATGTCAGTGTTGGAGCCAATCCGAGCTTTCAGGAGAACCACAGCTTTAGTTTCTCTACCCACTACTCCCATGGCATCACCTCAGCCATCTACCACCCAGGCCACCGGTAAGATGAAGAGATGAATCCTCTGTCTCTGCAGTAATCCGAGCGCTGCGTAGCATCCTGCCACCAGTCTACCGTGGAGCGAACCCTTTGAATGAAACAAAACGCCCCACGTTTCTTCATTTAAATGAGTTTCAGAACTCAGTCATGGCTTTTGACTGCCGGACAAAACGTTCTGGGTTTGTACCCCATTGTCCACCGCCGTGCTCTGGATAAGAGTGTCCACTAAATGGAATACAATAAGGATGACATATGTTCCAGCTCTAGGGCGGCCGATCAAAAATAATTGCCGGCTAATTTTCCAAACGCCAGCCAGTCATGTAATATCTGCTTTAAGTGCTGCCCGGCATTTTTCCAGCACTAGGGGGCAGTGTTGAGCCAGACTGCAGCCATGGCGGCCGCACCGGGCTGTCCTTGTATCTCGGTATGGTTTAACCTCTTGCTTCACGGCTGATGTTTGCACATCACTCTAGTCGTTACGGCGTCGTGAGGGCCTCAGACATCAAAGGCCCTTTGTGTCTCCAATGAGTTGTGGCGATGTTAGACAAGCTCTATTGACCCCTGCAACATCTGTGTGTGTGTGTGTGTGTACATGTGTGTACGTGTGTGTGTGTGTGTGTGTGTGTGTGTGTGTGTGTGTGTGTGTGTGTGTGTGTGTGTGTGCGTGTGCGTGTG
>OMKI01045233.1:0-23757 GCA_900302315.1 Phycis blennoides
TCCACACGGAGTTAGGGTCACGCGCGCAGTTGAGCAATACCGAGAAGAGTCAACAACGATGTCAATATAGGATTGAAGTAAATGAAACATGCTAAAGGGTAAAGAGGGTATTTAGGAGACGCTTTTGTCCAAAGCGACTTACAGTCAGTACATGTGTGGGGTTCAGTATGTGGACAGTTGGAGGAGGAGGAGGAGGGGGGATCAAGGGGATCGAACCGCCGACCCTACGGTCGGTGGACGACCCGCTCTGTCCACCCGCTCTGAGCTACTGCCGCCCCTCTGCCGCCACATGATACGAATAGCAACATACTAACTGTAGGAGGCAGCCGTTGTTTCTTTGAGCTACAATTCATTGGCAAAGCACAGCATATTTGTCTGGAATTTTGACATCAGAAAAAATCCCACATAATTCATCTTCAAAACGTGGACAGGGATATACGAGGAGCCGGCTTGTAACCCCGGCACCCTGAGCCATGCGGTCCTGCTCGTGGGCTTTGGCTCGGACGGCGACCAGGACTACTGGATCATTAAGAACAGGTGGGACCCAACAGAACCAAGCCTCGCTATGTTGATGACAGAGTAGCTCACGTAACGCATGTCCTTCGTCAGAGCACTCAGAGCTCATTCTTCCCGCGTGGATGTTGTTTGATCCTAGTTGGGGGTCCAGCTGGGGCGAGGGGGGCTTCATGAGGATGGTCCGGAATGGGAGCAACACCTGTGGCATCGCCAGCTACGCCCTGTACCCCGTACTGTAGCTACACCCTCCATCCTGTACTGTAGCTACGCCCTCCACCCTGTACTGTAGCTACACCCTCCACCCCGTACTGTAGCTACACCCTCCACCCCGTACTGTAGCTACACCCTCCACCCCGTACTGTAGCTACACCCTCCACCCCGTACTGTAGCTACGCCCTCCACCCCGTACTGTAGCTACACCCTCCACCCCGTACTGTAGCTACACCCTCCACCCCGTACTGTAGCTACACCCTCCACCCCGTACTGTAGCTACACCCTCCACCCCGTACTGTAGCTACACCCTCCACCCCGTACTGTAGCTACACCCTCCACCCCGTACTGTAGCTACACCCTCCACCCCGTACTGTAGCTACACCCTCCACCCCGTACTGTAGCTACACCCTGTACCCCGTACTGTAGCTACGCCCTCCACCCCGTACTGTAGCTACACCCTCTACCCCGTACTGTAGCTACACCCTGTGAGCCACCTGATGGAGATGACAGAAAGAAAAAACTAATTTGCTATCCTGCTATTCTATGTCAATAGACTTTATTGATTAAGTCTTTTTCACTTGTTTTTCTGTTGGTCTCATTTATTGTTTTTGATTGTAGTACAGCTAAAGGGACAGCATTCTTAAAATCCTACGCAGCTTCATGCCCTGCTGTTCTCAGTCCACACTTCATGGTTTTTGTATATGTTGTATTTTTTGTCACTTGTTTGAATTCACAAAGATTCACTTTTTGAATCTCATTTTAATTTCACTATTTTTTAATCTTTTTTTTGCCCAATATGAAAAAAACTAAATGAATTCATTCTTTGCCCCTGTCAAAGCACAGGCGCAGAGAAGGCAGACAGAAACAATCAGAAACTAGAGCATCCACATTATTGATAATGAGACTAATAGAAAGTAATACCAGGCCTTGTGATCGAGGCCTACAAATAACACAGCACATGTGAAACAAAATGATGAGGGGGAACAAGGCCATTAGAGATGGTTTAAAATAAAGGTCATGCTTTTCCTCATCTCTGTGGATCCACTGTGTGTCCACACTACTGACAGTGGAATACAAATAAATGGCATGATTGCTCTATGCGTAAACATGAGATTGACTAAAACATTGATAGTGTGATTATTGGGATTACTTTTTCCCCGTTATGAATAGAGTACAAAGTTTGTAACCGCCTACAAGATACATGTTGGACGATTGTTAGGTTTTTGGGAGAGAAGGCCAAGTTACTTAAAAGTGCAACATAGTTAAAATGTTAAAATATCCTATCTGGCTCATCTCTTGATGTGATTTCACTGGATGTTTTGTTGAGCTTCTAAACAAAAAGGGCCATGAAATACAATCTGTCCGTCAAAAGTCTGATCAAGCTGACGCCTGCCATTTCTTGACAATATAACAAATGTATTCTTAAGAATGAATGGGAAAGGGAAATGTAAACTTAAATCACATTTTTTGTGAGATTGAGCTGCATTGGCACTGCATAATGTAATCTGTTATGTGTAATGTTATGATACAATAACAAGCCAATTAAGGTGCGTGTAAATCTGTGATTTCTGTACTGTACACAACCTTCGTAATGTGTGCCAATACTTTGATGCTCTTTACTTCATTGCTGTCTGTGTACTGACAAAATAAAACAGATTGTTGTATTTAAGTTCATTCCATATTATTGTCACTTATTATTTTTGCTTATTTCAAAAGAACCCCCCCACCCGCACCCGCAACCACACACACACACACACACACACACACACACACACACACACACCCACACACCCACCCGCACACACACACACACACACACACACACACACACACACACACACACACACACACACACACACACACACACACACACACACACACACACACACACACACACACACACACACACACACCCCCACACACACACACACACACACACACACACACACACACACACACACACACACACACACACACACACACACACACACACACACACACACACACCCCCACACACACACACACACACTCACACACACACACACTCACACACACACCCACACACCCACCCACACACCCACACACCCACACACCCACCCGCACACACACACACGCACACACACACACACACACACACACACACACACACACACACACACACACACACACACACACACACACACACACACACACACACACACACTGAAAGGAAAAGCTGCCCTCTGGCTTGCTTGGCCGGGCAGTGGGCACTTGAAGCTGGGAAGGTTAAAAGCATACTGTGCGGTTTATAATGCAGAGGAATAGTTGGGCTGTGTGGTGGTTCCCCCCCCCCCCATCGTTTACAGGCCGGGTAGAGGACCACAGAGAGGCCAGTGTTGACCTTAGCTGCGACAGCCTGCCTAATGAATGTGATTCGATCACAGGCAACTGTGGTAGGTTTTGTCCCCTGAACTGATGTGTATCTCCATCACACACTCGGTCACTCTCCTATCTCTCTGTGTCTCTCTCTACCGTGCTCTCTGTCAGTCTGTCTCAATCTCTTACTCTATTCCTCTTTGACGATGAAGAAAGACATACAACTGTAATGTAGTGCAAGTGTATGTGTGGGTATGTCAAACACATTCACCTGTATCATTTTGTATATGTGAGTAGACTGCTGCATAGCAAAAACGACCAATAGTGTTGGGTAGGGAAGTCGTTGTGAGTTGAAGGACATTAAATCTGATTGGCTTGCACAACTGTCAGTTTAATGCTGATGGGGAACGATGTGAGCATTGCAGAGCTTCTTTGGCAACTGAAGAGAAGTGTCTGGCCCGCCCATGACCCTGTACTTCAAGTACAATACATAAACAGCCAAGTCAGTTTATTCTATTTTTGTGCAATTTCCATTCAGTTGTATGGTGGTGGTGTATTCAAAATTGATCATCAATCATTTACTTCATTCCTATGTTGTTTTGCATTGGCATGCCTGGACATTGGCTTGGGAATGAAGTATTGCCTGGGCAAACTAACTGATTAATCTGGTAAAAATGGAAAATTGTGCTGTCTTGTCAATATTTGTCTCAGTAACAAGACATTGATCGTTGATGGACAGATTGAGGACCCTCGTCTCAGTCTCAGAACTAATGGCAAGTCTGGCTGAAGAGAACACTGCTAGCTTGCAAACTGAGAGCTAGCATGACGCCAGAACATCGGACGCGGAGGTCCTCCACGTGAGATGGGTAAGAGGACCTGCACTGCCAAGGAGCAAGAGAAAGCAGGCGCTTATTAAGAGGTGGATGAATTCAACAATTAATGCACTCATTCTGTTCACCTGTTGACCTTTGTCAGACACCATATAACACGTCCTATGGTGATGTTTCGAGTTTCTTGCATTCAAACAGCAATCTCTCTAATGACTCTTGGCTTCGGATTGAGCAGAAATGTTGGCAAGCCGGACGATGCAGTAAACGGGGCCAGTCAGCTCGAGTTCATCGGCGATAAAAGCCTGAGATACTTTTTGGTAAATAACCAAACTCTGTGGGAGATCAAACAGAACATCATAGACTGGTGCACAAAATCTTGCACACTTGCATTGTCCTGTCCCCCTTCTCTCTTGTGTTTCACAATGCCAGAAATCAGCTGAAGGACACAACGGGGAGAGATGGTGTCCTTCATCCAGATCCCCTTTCCTGGCGGCCGTGTGAGGAGGCAGGTCTCCATTGGGGCGGGCACCTCTGGAGTGTCCAAGACGCTGCGTCGGCTCAGGGCTTGGTTCCACTGGGCAGGCTGCAGGCAGGATTAGGAGATCCACGGCCACTGATGCGAAGCCTGCACTGCCCAGAAGGGGCCCCTCCCGTGGTTCTCATTCCCCCAGGCAACATTGCTAGACAGGGCCCCTCCGGGGCCCCCCCCCCCCTATTGTAAATAATAACAATGACGAAAGACCAGATGGCCCTCGTAACAACGGCTGACAAACCGGTGGAGATGTTTTGTCGTTTTAGCGCACCAAAGTTACCCTGGAGACCATCCTGATCATGTGACTTCATATTCTTTTTTCTTTTTCACCATGCTGATCAGTCTGGACCTCTAGCCACCCACATCGATTTCAGTGGGCGGGGGCACTTGCATTGTCAGACAAACTCCTTCAGCCAATCAGCGTCACAAAGCATGTGACGCCCGTTTACGTCCTCAAATACCACGCAGTCCCTGATTGGCCCGCCGATTCCATCGTCATTTCTGGAGAACGATGCAAGCGGCTAGAGGTCCAAACTGATCCGTGTAGAGAGAAACAGAACGCGAGGCCATGTGATCAGGACGGTCTCTAGGTTACACCACAGTTGCACCGTGGCCAGGTCTGGAGTTGTGAGGCACAAGGTGTTTGGTCTGCTGGCAGATGGGGGTGAGGAAGACTTGCACCAGACCCTTACACCCCCAGAGCGATGGGCCGGTAGAGCACTTTAACCCAACGTTTGCCATCCAGCTCATCACCCTCGTCAGTCACCACCAGACTGACTGGGACCGGTGTTTGTGTTACAGTATTTCCTCGTTAAGTCAATTTACGCCTTATGTCACATTGCTCAACAATGAATAAAGTCAATAATAATAATAATAATAACAAAAGTAGATAAACTGTTACTACCTGAAAAAGGCCTGATTTCCAAATCTGAGAGGCTTGATAATTAGGGCCCCAAAAAGCATGTACCTATTGCATGTGTCCATTTCCTGTTGGTAGCAGGTGGGCGATGGTGCTGGCTAATGGATTGGTTTAGACGTTACGAGAAGCCAAGGGACATTCATGGGAGCCAAACGAGAGTAGAGCAATAGGTTTGAAAATTGAATTTAAATTACAGTTGGACGACCTGTTCCATGTGCTCAGGTGCTCGATACGAAAATGCTCCATTTCCTGCCAATTTATTTCACCACTATATGTACTTTTGTGATTGAAGAGGCCAGCTCCTGATTACCAGAGGGGCTGAGGAGGACAATAAGCAGTGATAAGGTCTTTCAGGGGCTCTATGTAGAACTTTAGAGGGGAGTATAGGGGTTCAAGATGATGACAAAGTGATACCTCACCAACTGAAATCGAAAGTGGAATCACTTTTTTCTGCCCTACCTTGACATCCCCGTCAAGCCTGCAATACACCTCGTCACACATCACAGGACACACAAATTATTAAACAATCAACAAATTTATTCCTCAATCTCCGTTATAACATCTGAAACACAAAATCCTATAATACAGGTCTTAGTCAGCAAAAAAAAAAAACAAACCAAACCAAATGAATGTGACCAGAAGCTGTGCGGCGGACAGTTGCCTGGTTAAAACAGCAGCAGACACACGCAGGGAGGGCTTTGAACAAGCTCTTTCATATGTAACAGTGACCAGATGTTTTCTACATAGATAAACCACTCACTAAATTACAAAACAACTCCATGATTTGTCAACTCCGAAAAACAAAAATGAAGCACAATGTTGCAAAAACAGGTTTTTAATAATGAGACGTGTCAAAGTCTGGTCAGGTAACATGGACTGTGCTTCAACCTAACGTTCTATCGTTTAACGTAATGCAGCACTACAGGGAATCGGGAGCCACCCTTCTGGAACGCAAAACCAATTGTACACACAAAGATGACGACGAGATAATAAGATCAGTGCAGCAGTGAAAAAACGTTAAGTCTGGATTTCCTGTACAAACTAAGGACTTGCACAGATTCTCGAAAAGTTCTAAAAGTCAGCATATTTACAAGTCTGGTCAGAAAGAAAAGATCACATTCTCATTCATCCTTTAGTTCCTCCTCCTCCTCGCTTACTGTGTCAATGGATTTGAGGAAAAAGGAGCAAGGGATGTGCTGGTTTATATGATAATGGTTTGAAGACCAGCTCTGGGAACATTTATTTTGCAATAAGTGTGCTGGTCACCGAAATGGCGGCCAATGGTCAACAATACATGTATTTACTTCTGTTAATTGTTGCTTAACATGGTCATTGATAGCCCTGGGAGGGGGTGGGGAGCGTTTCTTCAGACGTAGAACAGCCGTACCCTGGACGTGCTGACATGGAGCTCATCATCATAGAACTTGGTCTCAATAATCACGTTCCCACTGCAACAGAGACATATTTAGAGAACCATATGAAATGTCACTATAGAAATATAGGTATACAATAATAATAACAAAGTCAAAAAAGAACAAGGGACTTTATTATAAACACTTTTGTGTATGAATCAAGCCAAAAGACGTACAAAACCAATTCGTTTTACAATTATATAATAGGCTTTGAGTATTACAGCAGCCAATATGATGGCAGCTTTAACAATATCTTGATGGAACATTCAAGACTCACGTAAGTACATGAGCTGGCATCATCTGGGACTCTGGGGCAGCTTCGATCAGAGACTGCCACGTGTTGGTTGAGTTAGGAATGACAAAGCCAAACTCAAAGAACCATTCTGATGGGAGGAAGAAAGGAATAAATCATCAGGGATGCCAAAGGGAACAACGATTCTGAAGCATTAGACTATATTGCTGTTGGTGTCATTAGGATTGTTCATGGTTCCAACGTGGAGGGATTATGTACAACAATGTAATGGCCTTTTGACTTTTGACTTTTTTTGCATAAATGGTTGAAAGAATAAATATTTCCTCTAGGGTCAGGTCAACTATATTTATGTGATCTGTATTGGGTGCCATAATGTGCAACGTGTAAGTACAAAAAAGTCATACAAAACAACCAAAAACATTTAAAATGTGTACGTGCATGCTGCATCCGTACTGGTATATTAAGAGTTTGAACCTTAAAAAATTGTCCAAATGTAAAACATTTGATTTTACATCTGTCCCTGTTTGTATATAAAAACATTCTACAAAAGTTTGACTGCCAAGACTTTGTTGGAGCAAAACAGCTCATCCAATGTCCCTGTGCAATCCACACCAGTACAGACACCAAGGCTGGGGGTTTACACGCTGTTTACACGCTGTTTACACGCTGTTTACATGTTGTGTACAGGTCCCACATGACGCCTGTTGAGGTTTACCTTCTAGACACTGTCCTTTAAAAAAGACTTTTTGCTCCAACCTAAACTTTTCCAATTTCTCAGAGGAGGAGAAATTGAGCTCCCTGGACACGGCTTTACACTTGAGGATCTTCTTCGGAACACGCGCTGGGGAAGGAGGAAAAGGAAACATGGTTACACTGGCAGACAGTCACCAGGATCCTCGGCTTGGATGAAGCCGTTTCAAACAGCCGGCGGGCGTGCAGGTGGGGTCAATCTGACCCTGGGGGGCAATATGGTCAAATACCAAGACAAAAAGTACATTTCAGTGTGAAAAGCTAAGAAAAAAAGAAGTAACAAGCACATACAACATCATCAGAGTAGGCCTGTATTTTGTATTTACGAAAAACAGGAATATTCAACTGATTCAATTGACGTCCCTGTCATACAGAAGAGAGGCGTGGAAAGTCAGTGGAAATCCAACACATAATATTTGCCACCATTACTCACTGGGAAAATTAAGACAAGCCAAGCCATCAAAATTGCTATTGTTTTTTGACCGGCCCCAATGAAGAAGCATTTGGTCTACTATGTCCCCGCACCCTCCAGCCAGCCTGACAGCCCTGGCCAGGAGGACATGAAGGGACATGATGGGGGAAGACGCGGGGGAAATATGACCTGTATTTGTAAAGATATAACGACATGGTGGACCGACTCCATATTGTATCTAACGCAATTTAACATTGTAAGAACCAATAATGTAACAACGACGCACAATGTAAGAAAAACCTATAATGTAATAACTTCATAATCCTAATTCTAATTATTATAACACAAGTTGATAAAAACATAATCGTTTCACGGTAGAGTGGAATAACTCGGCCCAGAGCAACCACCAAGAACAACCCAAGCATCGCCATGGCAACCGCCCCCCCCGCCCCCCCCCCAAAACATCCTAGCAACCACCCAGAGACCCAGCGAGCGGCCAGAACACCCTGATAATGTAATAATTTGAGTACAATGTTATTGGTTATTACATCATGCACATGAAAGTGATTCTGTTTGCCCCGGGGGGAGCAGAAAGCTGCTCCCTCGCCACCCCCCCCCCGGGCCGAGGGCGTGAACTGGGCTGTCTTCCATTCGGGGGGGTACTGCTCCCGTGTTCAGCAGCGCCGCGAGGCCCGACGGCAGCCAGCGCACGGGTTTTGTCCTAACAGTGCAACGCAGTCTCCAGAGAGATACCCATTCTTGAGGTAGCTAAGGAGCAGCGCGCGAGCCGAAGAATGGTCAGGGGAGTCGGAGTCGCGTGTAAACAGCAATTAGCCGTGGTCTCAGCCCAGCCCGCGAAGAGGAGACGAGACACCAGATGTTCAGGGAACATTGCGCCGAGTCTCTCGAATGTCGTATGCGAAAGTTCTCAACTCGTGAAGAAAACATTTTTGAGATTTGAGAAAGGGTCTCGTAGGTGGTTTGACTCCCGGCTACAACCCCCCAAGTAACCTTTGTGTGCAACCTTTGGGTACCTTCATGCTCCACTCCCGGTAGAGAAAGGTCGTCTGTTCCCTGCCAAAGCACCTTGCCCGTCTCTGCGTCCCGGAGATTCATCCAGTTACTGGCAGGCGGTTGAGGAATACACAGCAAAACGTACAAGATGGAGATAACAACAGTGACACAGCAGCCGACGGCTCTTGGCTGCCGTTTCCATTTTAGTTGCCATTCAGCGTCTCTTTGTCTTGCGTCTTATGTCTTTTTCATTGCAAGCGTGATCTCCATTCTGAGAGATACATCCATGTGAGCAATTCAATTTCAATTAAATTGAGCAATTTCAGAAGACAATGACACACATCACTAAGTCCCGCCCCCTGTAGTTACTGCTGATAACTCTGACAAACATCTGATCAGAGCAATGAAAATGATGCCGGCTGTAAAAGATATTCCACAAGGGGAGACAGGTTTTAATTTCTTCTAGAAACCACCAGAAAGGCCCAGGCCTACATTATGCCATGAAGGGGTATGTACAAAATGTCAAAAGAAAGAAAAAGAAAGAAAGAAAGAAAGAAATTGAATGTTAAAATAACAAAGAAAATAAAAATAATAACAATCAGCAATGAGATTTTATTATACCCTGGTATTACACAAGGTACAGACAAGGCTTCAAATTCATGTCTGTATAAAAGTAACAAAAACACAGAAACCTTCTTGGAGAACAATGCAAGTCCTCAGTCCAGGCAGAATGTTCACTAGAGGCCACAAACTCCTGGCAGATTACTGTCCTGACTAACTGAGTTTATGTTTGTCACCCCTCCGGACTAACCGCTCCGTCATCAAAAATGTAGGAGAACAAATTCAGGAGCACTTCAGGAGAAAGCCTTTTGGTAGCGCCAAAAGCACCATAAAGCCTCTTATTTATCACAATAATACATTTATAGGCTTCTGCAGGTTGCATGCATCATCAGGGAGAAGAAGTACTATAACAAGAGGCTGGTTGTTGCAAATAAATGTGTGAATGCATTTTGAATATAGCCCACAAAAATAACAAATAAATTACAATAACAATAGGTATCCCCAGATAGACTGTACATAATTAATAATGAATACTTATTTTTAACTGCACAAGTACAATAGTGTGCAGTTATAGCGTAGTGTCTGGGAGCCCCCCCCCCCTTTGCGTAGGGCACATGGTCGCTTTAACCACTTCTTTAACCCCTCATAGCTAAGCAACCATTAAAGCTCCACATATTGAAGGGACAGGTGCATAATCTGAGCTGAGCTCCGAGGACAGAGAACATCTAGCAGAAGGCAGGACATCCAGTGCACTGGAGGAAAAGTATTCGTTTTTCACCGTGTGTCCTCTGTACCAGCCATAGCAAAAATCAATAATAAACAACGTGACATTTGTATTAAGGTTTATCAAATGAACCAAAACCCAAACCACTGATCAGAGAAGAAATCTACGTTATGTACCGCCTAATGTTTTAGGCGTAGAGCCCCGGTTGTTCTCCCACACTAACAGATGATCTGACCCGTAGTCGACAAACTGGCCAAAACGCTGGTGCTAAATGACTCGGTTAAATCCTGACATAAGAAAAGAGGTGTAATTAAATGAGCCATGTGTGGAACATCCGTTAACATGGGGCAGGAGGCTTGGAAAACCCTTCTTCCTTTGTGTGGTTTGGCAACAAGAAGACCTGTCACACTCAGACAGTACTTAGTGTCAATAACACCTGCAAACAGGCATGCAGCCTCTCTCTAGACCATCTGTGATGGCCCTTATAGGACACCTCACTTGTCAGATATTGTCTAGAGGCCCGACGAAAATGAATTGACGCTAAATAGCTTGACAATTTGAATTTCAAAATAGGTGGGCTGTCGGTCTATATATGGCCTGGGAAAATACTGCCCAATACTCCCCGCATATGAACGCTACATCGGGGAGTGTGAATATCCAGTGTCTTTATAACTTTTACTTTCATTACAAAAAACAGTATTTTACATTTTACTATTTTGTTGTGTTAATTAGCATGCTTTTGTTACAGGGAAATTCAATTGCGTGCAAAACATGACTGTGGAGTTGACACATATGCCTAGACCTCTCATTGGATACAACATTAAAATAAGTCTCCTTGTGAATCATATTTCTATTCTAATATTGGATGTATCTTTCCCATGATTCATACTGTATGTTGGGTACAGCCCTATATATTGTTCATGTTCACAGGACTGCAATATACTGCAGTCTTATCAATATGAAAGCACATGCAACTTTTTAATGAATTAGCTATTGACCACATTGCATTTATTGGCTATAATTCTGAAATAAACACAAAATGTAAGCTAAAGTAAATTGCCATATATAGCCGAAATGTTACCTTATATGTAGATTATGAGATAGAGCTCCGCTGTGTGCACCTTTTTCCCACAATCCCTGATCAACAGTGAAAGCAAATTAAAGCTGCCTTCAGCATTTTTGGCAAAAGTAGGAGACCCAGAACCAGAGTAACAGACAAAGAATCTACTGGAACTGCAAAGACAGATAATCAGTTAACATGCCTCACCACAAAGAGCACCCGTATGTTTCTCTCTCTTAGAGCTGGTGCATCACCACTTTTCTCCAAAATGTAACCACACACTTCTGATACATTTCATTTTCCTTCAGTTCATGTTCAAGTTAACGTCAATCACTTATATCATCTGAGCATCAAATCATTACGTGGCAATATATAAAAGTGGGAGAAATTCATATGGGAGTTCAGAAAAAAATTTGAGTAACAATTAAATTGCCCTGTAAAGACAACTAACACCTCTAACTAACTCTAGCTTATACACAAATGAGATAAGCTGCTGGCTCCTTTTTCCCCAAAGTCCCTAATCAACAGTGAGACAAAGGTCATCATGTGCTGTTGTAATCATAAGCACAACAATTACTACATAGAAGCCATAGAAACCCGAGAATAAAGCACACAGCAACTGAAAAAAGAGCCATGATTTGTGGCTGCGACTTGCCAACGAGAACAGATTAACATTTGATGTCCCCTGCTATTGACGTACACGAGGCTCTGTCGTCGGCCATCCACACCCGCAACGCATGCTCGCCGTGTCTTATTCTGTACTACTACTTTACTCCACTCCAAAAAAAAGGAGGTCAGCCCAAAACAGGTGGCCCGACTAACCGAGGAGGACTGGAACAGCGCAGACATCATTATGAAAATGACCGACGACACCCACTCAGCATTAGTGCAACAGGGTACGATATAATAACTTGGTTTTGGGCTCGTAAGCACTGGCTGATGGGCTTCCTACAGCTGGCCCCTTTGACTCCAGTTGACACCACACACACCTCCAGGTGGTACCGACCTACCACTGAACACCAGCATATACAGAAAGATACTTTAATAAGTTGGCCTGCTGAAGAAGCACACTGCCTTACTAAACAAAGTGCCTGTGAATACGACTTGTAATCCTAATCTCTCTTTTCAATACTCATTGAAAAGAACAATTGATTTATGACCGAAAAAAGGGAAAGGATGTGTAAATAAAAGCAGTTGCCAATGGAATGAGGCAGGTCTAAATATAAACATTTAGAAAAACGATGAGAGCACTTCATCAGGAAAAATAGAGCAACTAATACACTACATGCCTTGCAATACTCACTCCTGCAGTAAAGTGGTAATAAATACAAAAAGATATGCAGATCCAATGCTGAGAACAAAATGAGAAACTGGTCATGTCTGCCTACATATTAATAAACAGGACTGGAGAAAATTACAAGACGGTCAAACTGTCTTACTTCGCCATGTGTAGGGTTGTCCACAGCAGAACATATCGCTCTAGAAATTATGAATGTATCCATTTTTGTGGCAGGATTCACTACAATACTTTGAATTGCATGATTTTTTTTTTATCCTGGGAGTATCCAGACCTATTTAAGTGACATAAGCCCCTACAATTATCTGTGCAATAAAAGGGGGCTGAAACAGGATATTACAGGTACCTATTAAACTTGTATCAAAATCATCATCAACTCACCAGAATACATTCCAGACATATCCATATGAAGATACATCTATAGACAGATACACAGATCCTGCCCTGTGCATTTGTAATGAACGTAGATGTATTTCAATTGATTAGGTGCTAACTTGTAAGCCATGCACCAACAATGTATTATAAGGCATTTCATTTGGAAAATGCATTGGCCATAGCATTCAGCCAGCAACTATTGAGGCTGCAAATATTACACTTGGTTCACTTCCAGTCATTTCTATGCAAGTTGTGCTACCGATAACATCATCTAAAAATTAATCGCTTCAATAAAATGATGCTGTAATGTAGCCCATCCGTAGCTCTGGGTTGGTAAATAACGATAAACACACAGGACCTGTTTTAATGGACGTTCACGTGTTGAAGCACCGGGGTGGATGAAGTTGTAGAGATACAGTCAATACGCTGATAACGACGAGATGCTACTAGCTAGTTGTAATGGTTAGCACGTCAAACCACAGCACACACCAGCCTCAGCGTGCTGCCAAACGACCGAGGAGCAAATAGTTATTATAGTTAGCATTCAGACACCAGGGCATCATACGTTAGGTCAGAAAGTCACTACATTACAACAGTAGCACGGGTCATCCTGCAACACTAGGCTGGCAGCAGGTCACAGGGTGGACACAGAAGACCACGACATTAACCTTACGTCATTATATCGGAGATATCGACAACAACCCGTTTATAACACCAGATCAACACACACAGCGTACAAACTCAGGACCATAAGGATACAGTTTGAAGCCCTTCAAAATCTCCTTGGCCCTGTCTTCGTCCGAAGACATGTTCAATTCTTCCTTTTCCTCCGTTTCGTCAAAGCAACGAAGTGCAATGATAAATAAGTCGTCGCTTAGGTTGTTATATACTTTGACGGTTAACAAGAATAGTTTACCGCCTGCAAATAAAATAACAAAATCTTGTTCAACTTCAGCGAATCTAAATGTAATCTGTGTGTGCTGAATTGATCCGATAAACCAAGAAGTTGAATGGCAGCTAACCTAGTCAATGGTAAACATTCTATGGTGCCGAGCAGCCAACCACGTGCTTTAAAGAGGCAGGTAGGGCGGGCCTTAATGGGATAGAGGCGCGTCACTCTGGTAGCGACGATTAGCGAACTTTGTAGGAGGGGTTTGAGGGTTTTTTTTATCCTGCCACTGGCTATAGTCTTCAGGAGTCGGTCACCCTCACAATTTAAATCCGTTCCCAGGTTTGTGGCTTTTTTTCCACAACGTTTTACTCTGATGCGTCCTCATTCGGGTCGGTCTAAATCTTTACCTCCACCATCCATCCCTGATTTACCAACTGGTTGCCACATATCTTGTCAGAGGACCAATATGGCCAGTTCTATGTGCAACCTCAGTGATTCTGCAAAATCTTTCAATATGCATTTGCGTCTTTGAGTAAATTTTTGTATGTCTTAAATAGTCATTCACATTTTAGAAAAATATATTCTTGTTCATGCATCACAACACATGACTACACTGGTTAGGCAATTTAAACACTGTTTATTGCCTGACTACTAAATGTTTATGAACAATAATCATCTAATATAATCAAATCACCAAGGCACAATTAGTCCTCTAGTGTGAGTCACATTTACACACACGTTTGTATATCTATAATATAAATTGCATGAGGTTTGTTGTTGTAGCCTATAGGCCTACCAAGATTGTTGAATGTGTAATAAAGTTTTGTAGTTGAACATATTTGTGAATAGGCAGATGCTTTAATTTGCATTATCAATAATGGGGTTGCAAATCTCAATTTCCCACAATCGGAAATTACGATCGTCATTCGAAGTACTAAAGGCACAAACCTGACAACTAAATCAACCATTCTTCTGTCCAATCAGGCAGCAATGAGAGTGGATAATTGTATTGTTTATTGTTTGTTAATTGTTAATCTTTGTTCCGCTTCAAAACGTCGTGCTGTTATAGTTTTGTGTCAGTTCTGATTTGGTAATGTTGTGTTTTTGTAAATGCTGTTTTGTTAATTTTTTGGTGATTGTGGCCAAATCAATACAATTACTGTCCATCACTGTAAAAGCTGCTCGCGTCTTCCAGTCTTAAATGCCAAGCCATTGTAATTCCTACTTTTGCTGGGTGTGCACAGAGATGTAAAATGCTTAAACTTTCCACAAGGCCAGATACAATTTATATATGTACAACAACAAAAATATTGAACAGTGTACATCTGGATTAACTATGTATAGCTTTTAAGTGACAGTGTCTGTCTATCTATTTTTGCTGTGAACAGTGGGTAAGTTTGGAGGTATAGAATAGAGTTAAAAACGTCATGTTAAAAATTCGTTTTGTGAGTGCTGGGAGTTCATTTAACTTAGACGTCTACTTTGATAACATGATACTTGATACCTCGACTTCAAACATATACAGTGTTGTTTTATGCATATATTACATTATACATTCTCCATAGATGATAGGTGAAGATTATTACATTTAAGTTAGAATCATCAGCTTCTTCACATTAGTAGAAATATCCCCATAGAAACACATTAGCCGTCAACAACACTATGGCATTAACGTTACATAAATTCCTGGCCAGTGGATACTCTTTAAGAGAAAACACTTCAGTGTCCCACGTTGCCTGTCCATCAGGGCTCCCAGCAGGTGCAGACCCGGAGATTGGAGCGCTTTGTCCGCAGATCCAATTAACGAATGTCCTACACCACGATGGCACGTTACCCGTGCCCTCTGCATCGTTTGTGCCCGACTCTGTGAACGTGCTGGGGGTAGGGGTCTCAGATGGTCTCCAGGGGCTAGTGAGGTCAATACACTGCTCCTGGCTATGTCTTGTCCACCAGGTCAGCCTGTGCAACTATAGAAGACACACACACACACACACACACACACACACACACACACACACACACACACACACACACACACAGATGACATTGACTGTGTGTTAAGTGGTACAGTATGTTGCTCCATGGGAGTCCAATGGATAGGTGTATTGTTACATGTACTTGTTAACATGCCATTGTTGAATTGCTGTTTAAGCATTTGCTATTGTTGGTGTTCATCTTTATCCTACTACACTGATTACAATCATTCAATTGGATTGTATTTTTATCCAACAAATGCTTTAAGTTCATCTTTGCCCGCACAAAAAACCTCAAGTCCAAAAACAGAACAAAGTGATGTTTTTACAAAGTGAAGAAATAATAAAAACATGAGAACACATCAAAGAACAATCTTAATCTTACAAAAGCTGATGCAAACTCAAAGGTGTCAAATTTTGGTCTGATCATATGATCAGAGAGTCTGATGACACCCGGCTACAACATGGTCCAAATCTCTCTACATCTAGACAATGGTCCGTTTTGAACACTTAGGTGGTGACAAATGATGTTGATATTTCTACAGGGAAAGCACAGAGTGTTTAACAAGACAGAAGGCGGCAGTTTATGAAAAGCTGCTATTGCGATGTAATGGACTACACGGCATTGCATACATGAATTGCCTTCATATTGTAATATTGTAGTTTCTTGTTAAAATCTGTAAAAGAAAGCTACATGGCTAAGTTGCCAGAAGCCCACATGCATAGGAGACCGACAAAAAACATTCATGCATGCCTATTTAAGTTAAGTAAATTAATCTATCCATAATGGCATTAATATACTAGGTCTGGTATGCATACATACAACCATGCATACATACATCCCATACTTAACTTAACTTAACTTAACTTAACTGACACAATAAAGCATTTGATTTAACTTTAACTTTAACTTTTATAGTCACACTGTACAATTATACATTTCTTATTGCATGCCAGCCTCATGAAGTCCCCAGTAATTTGTGTTTTAAATGTCATTCATTTGTGGGCGCGTGTGAGTTGCATCCTTACGTGTACTTTGGGTATTGGTGGTGTGGCCAAGCTGACAGCAGTAATCACAAGGCCAGTGAGGACCAACAGGATGAGTGCAAAGTAGAGGTAGTGGACCTTAGCCAGCAGGGGCGGCCGTTGGTCATCTTGGCCACAGGACGGAATGGTATATATGAATTCTAGAACCATCCTGACTGCCCCCACCAGTAGCCCTGTCACCAGTCCCCAGAATGCACCCTGAAAAAGGGAGAGCGACAGATAACCAAAGAGACACATCATTGTGCCCATGACTCAACTTAATGTAAGGACGCTAACTGTCAACCAAGTTCAGTTTAGCACTCGCTCGGAAATCACACTCCTCCTCACAATACTTCAATTCAAATACTTGGATGTCATTATTTTGAACGACACAGATGTGTGTGTTGTGCACATGTGGTTGCGCGCAAAAACCTGCTCATTGACGCGTGGCCAGAAGATGGCCATCATGAATACAGCCGTAATCGGCGGAGCTAAAAAGCTTGTGACGGACTGGATATAGTCAAAGAGTCGACCACTGCTTGCCGACTGGATCACTGGTATCCACGCCAGGCTAACACACACCATGGCCAGAATGAACAGCCTAGAAATACACACATACTACCTTAATAAAAGTAAGACAAACTTTGGAATTGGTGAGTCAAGGCCATGCACACACACACACACACACGCACACACACACACACACACACACACACACACACACACACACACACACACACACACACACACACACACACACACACACACACACGTATGCTTGTGCGTGTGCATCTTTGTGTTCCTCTGTCCCTACCTGCCGACCACCATTAGCTCCCTCTCAGTAGCTCTGGGCCTGGCTCTGTTGTAGAGGTCTAATGTGAACAGGGTAGAGCTGCTGTTGAAGATGGATGTCAAGGAGGACATCAAGGCCGCCAGCATCACAGCTAGCATGAGACCACGGAGACCTGCACAGAGACACGGAGAGAGCTTCCACCCTTACCATTGTGCATGACCTCTCTCAAGTACATTTGGTAATGGAGTTACCAAAATGTCTCGATGAAAGGATTTGGCTTTGACCTCCCATTCGTTCCCAAACTTACGCGGAGCCCAAGATCTGTCACGCGGCCACTATTACATTTTCTGTACTATTTCAAATGATTTAATTCTTATTTATTTCAATGTGTTTAGGTGCTTTGTCTACTCGGTGAGTGTGTGTGTTTCTTACCCAGCGGCATGAGCTCCACTACTAGTTTAGGATAGGCGATGTTGGAGCAACCAACTGCAGCACCACACACACTCTGGCACACTGCTGGATCAACACAACCTACCTCATCTACACACACCAGAAGGTAAGGACAAAAGCACAGAGGGAATACGAACCGTTAGTTGGTTGGATGGGAAAACCTGAAATGTATTTTTAGTGGTGACATTATAACAGAATATATACAATGTTAATGTTTTGTGGGTTAAGTAGGCCTGTATGTAACTATTTGTGACTGGCGAGAAGTAGTTCTGTTCTCATCGTGATACTGAGTAACGAGCAAACATTTAATTAAGCATTTGGAGCAGATGGTTTATGTAGTTATATCATAGGACGGTCTAATTGCTCATCGCTCGGAGCAGTAAGGACTACAGAAGAGGACTCCCATCATTCAGGACTTGTCAGAAGGTGGCTGCATTGACGAGGCGGCAGTTTGTAGTTTGTATCCATTCATAAATATATCAAAAAATAATTATAAAACGGATTAGCATCACCGCTGGTTCAATTAGGGGTGGCAGTTACTAATAGGGTTGGTACAATTGACCTCACTAACTTTTAATATTATTTTAGAGGCTGGGAACCGGAGATCTTATCTATACACTCACTGGGAAACAGGGCTCGACTTATCATGCCTGGCATGACGATGAAAAACATGGGCAGCACTTTAAGGTATCCTCCCAAGACACACCCCCCTTTGGCGTGAGACAAAGACTTGGCTGACAGCGTCCTCTGGACGATAACCTTGCAATAAAAACAGAATAACCAATTAGTTAGAGGCACAGGACACATACAATTTTAACATTGATCGATATTGATCTGGGATGCCTTATTTTTAATGATACTTAATGGTAACACTTAATGGTGATGTACTATTATTTCCAGGCAACGACCAGGAAACTAATGGATTGATGAAATCATCAACCATACATTTTCCATGAAGTATATTGCGATTCCTTGTGTCTGATGTGCGAGGGGGAAATTGTTTTGAATGCGATCATGTGGAGCCAAGTAGAACAGAGAAGAGACGAGAGAGAATGGTCGCTTAACGTATGCATCTACTCCATCTACATCCAAACAGGAAGTGTGATGCTGCAGTGGACGCCAGCCATATGGTGGTGAATGAGCTGATTGTGAATGCAGGAATGCCAATTACAAAGGGACCATTTCGGAAAGAATTTCACGCTGAATGTTAGCAAAATCGTGTGTAAATTTATTTAAAAAAATCGTACTCAAATACTCTGCCAGAGCAAATTGGCGGATGACCAAATGACATTTATGAGAAGCTGTTCCACAAAATGCAAGATTTCAATGATTACTCATGTGTACCCGGTGAGATCTTAGTGACACTCTCCAGATGTTTCCAGGCAGATCAGCACAGTGCTCAAAGTGTGCTATGAATGGAGCCAGTGGAGCACAGTTGACCTCAGTGTTTCATTTACTTCATTCTCAGAGAGCCACCCCGGCCTTCCCAGAGTTGTCCATACCTTATCAAATGTGGTCTTTCTGTTCGTGACACCATTCTCGGTAACACTTTAGAATCATTCTCATTACTTAAAAATCACATGTAGTTAGCGAATGAGGAATTGAACAGGAACTAATTGTTATTATATTATCATATCATAATTAAGAAACTGATTGGCTGTTAGATATTAGCAATGACATTCATTCAACATTTATTTCTGATTTGTAAGCATGTTCATTTATATCATGTTAAGGAAAATAAGCTATTTACATGTCAATAATTACTTAATGCATTCATACACTTTTTTGCGGCTCCAAATTACAAGTGTTTGTTGCCCATCTAGCTTGGCAATGGAGTGCTGCGTTTCTTTCCATGACGATTCATCTATCATCTTGCACTGTATCATTTTTCCTCTGTAATAAAGCTTTCATCCGACCTGCAAGTAATAGTGCTGTTGTGTTTTGCAAGGACTCACTACCAGCCCAACCCTCCTGACAATTACCCATCACAAATAATAACACAAATTATTATTATAATGATAATAATTATTATTATTATCATCATAATGATTATTATTATAGTCTAAATATATCAGCCTTTTACTCAGTACCTGTGACGACCATATCCATGACAGTGGTATCACTGGAAATGTCACACCACCGTTGTTTATGTGGCCATTCTAATGAAAACATATGCCCGCAACTCATCAAATCCCAAAATACAAACATAAACACAAAACCGACGGGGCGGCAGCAGGAGTTACCTGATCAGTACACCAGACCCACGTGGACAGCACGGTGAGTCCAAACAGCAGACCGGGCCAGGGAATGTCCCCCGAGACAGGGTCTCTGAACAGGCGGAAGGCGTCGCTGCGCGGCCAGTGACACGTGGTGTTGGCTACGGTCACGTTGGGCACCGCAGAGGGGTAGCGGCTCAGCAGGCCTTCGTACCAGCCCACCTCTGCGAATGCTGGTACACACAGAGAGTCCATGTATTGAATACAACTAACAAAAAAGGTACCTAGATAGTTAGATTAGTTTACGAAAGAAATTAGTCACGATGGGCTGTCCCATTACCAGTAATAATTACATATGAGCTACTTTTGTCAATACTAACTATTATTATTATTATTATTATTATTATTATTATTATTATTATTATTATTATTATTATTATTATTATTATTATTGTTTGTTTAGGGACAGCTGAAATGAAAACATTCATCCCACAGTGCTTTGAGCCTATTGTTTTTTGCGTTGTGTAAAAAACATCTGGTTGATAATCTGTATTTGATGTAAGATTTTAAATATTCAATCCAATCATGTGAAATGATGCACACGGTTGGACCGTTATTGACCAATCACAATCTACTAAACAAATCGAGAAAATATCAAGAAAAAAAATGTAGAGTGTAATGTAATGTGTGCTCTCCCCCAAATAAATGACCCACCTATGAACATCAGCGCAAAGGCCCCAGCAACCATGATAACTGTCTGCAGAGCATCAGTGTACATCACTGCTGTCAGGCCACCTGTCCAAGCACACACGGAGGCACAGCTTTAAGCAGTGTCTATTCATACATTCATATCAATATAGCACAGTGTTCATGGAACATAAGTCATTCTAGATTCCATCCGTTCAAATCTTAACATTGCAATGTACAGTATATCATTTCAACTGGCTCGTAGATAAAAATAACCTGGACATGTCCATAGTCAGTGCTGATCAATAGCGATTTCACTAATGTAGTCAATGAGATCGCATCCTGTAACTGATATATTCTACAAATACCAAATGCTGGCCAGCCCCAAACTCTCTCTTTGTTTACAAAAATCATACTAACAGCTTACTAACTGGGTGAGGCTTCATCTTAACAATGCAACCTTAACTTGGAAATTCATTGCATGTAAATTTGCTTCCTTTCAGATGGCTGAAGCTGCAATGAGTTATTGCAAAACATTGCAAAACATTGCTTATTACTTATTGCTGAAGTGACGGGAAGTGGAGGTTTTCTGCTGACCACATAGTTATGGATAATAAGAATTCAAGCATGCACACACTAAATCCCTTTGCAATTAAATTAATCAATTGAATTAAAATCTCAGTCAATGTCAGCTCATCTTTATGCATCGATCTTGTTTGGCCATAGAAGTTGTGCACGCAAAACAACCCACATTTCTGGCTTCATCCTTTTTTCCACAAGCAAGAATAGATTTTGCATGCATTCTTGGTGCTTAACACATCTCAATAACCCTTAATAATGTGGAAGGAAATCCAGTACAGATGTCCCTTCCTGTCACTTTAAGTGGCTTGAAGGTCTTTAACACCTGATTTTGTTTGCACCAATAGCACACATCATTGTAGTTGTATGACTCTTTTGAAAACCCCAAATGAAGGAATTATGAGAGCCAACCTCAACCATTAAAACGGGGTTCTACACAAATAAACACGTGTCCACTGTACAATATGTTCATTCATATCTACATGTATATGCTGCAAATGAACATTTAGGCAGCATAATATGTATGTGTGTGTGTGTGTGTGTGTGTGTTACCTGCCACAGTATAAGCAGCAGTAATCACCAGCAGAATACCAGTAGACAAGTAAAGATCCCAGCCTAAAGCCACCTGGATGAACAGCGCACCCGAGAAGATGTCGGTCTACATAGACACACACAGCGGCACACATTAGCAAAAATAATACCAAACACACCACTTTCATTTCCATTAGGTTTCGTCAAGGGAACGCGTGCATTGAATATTCAACGGGTTAACCAACTAACCAACATAGTGTGGCATTGTTTTAATGTTCTAGATGGCCCAATGCCACGGCTCCAGCCTGTACGCATAATGAACTGATTTTGCGTCAGAGCTGGTTTGGCCATAGAGCTGGGCATGGGCAAGACATGGGCTAAAATGATCAATTATTATGAATACTATTATTGCTATCACAGTGGTTATAAAAAAAATGGATATAGAATTGTGGGTCTTTGTGTGCGTGTGTCACAATGTGACTTACAGATATCTTTGTTAAAACGTAGAGTACGAGAGACAGCACAGACATGCAGAGGCGGATCCTCTGTCCCCCGAAACGTTTGGCCAGGTACTCAGGCATGGTCACCACCTCTGCCGAGATGTACACCGGCACAAAGATCCATCCCAGAGCCAGCAGAACCCAGGTGGCCTAGAGGAACACACACACACACACACACGCACGCACGCACGCACGCACGCACGCGCACGCACGCACGCACGCACACACACACACACACACACACACACACACACAAGTGATCATTTACTTCCAGCTCAGAGCACACCCCCGTCAGCACACCACAGCCAAATGTAGCACTCTGATGTCATCATGGTACGTTTCCCGAACTGCCACTGTAAATTATCTACTTCGTCAAATACAGCGTAAGCCAAATGATAAACAGCCGCTCTTGTTCACCACATAGTAAGCTATTTACAAAGTCACGGTATCTTACATTCTTTTTCAATCAAGAATGATCAAGCTACCCGAAACTCCCATCGCAGGATTAACATAGTGTTATCTTATTTGATGTCATTTTAAAATGGCCAGAGAATTACAACGTCCACTTTGCAGAAATCTACAATGTGATGCCGTGAACATCAAGTCTTCACAACATCAGCATAAGTTTAACCAGCAAAAACAGGGTTGCTGTGAATTGGCATGGATGACGTCATGACAAAGTGAGACTGGGTAGCTGAGCGCAGGGCGCACAGCGCACACACACACACACACACACACACACACACACACACACACACACACACACACACACACACACACACGCACGTCCATTTGACCACATTGCCACGAGAGTGCGGATCGGGACGGAATTTTCTGTCCGAACACGGCCAGCGTCCGACGGAACAGTAACCGAACCCGACCCGAGC
>OMKI01045250.1:9823-21269 GCA_900302315.1 Phycis blennoides
CGACGGTTAGCATTCTTCAAAGGACTGGGGATTGTGTGTGTGTGTGTGTGTGTGTGTGTGTGTGTGTGTGTGTGTGTGTGTGTGTGTGTGTGTGTGTGTGTGTGTGTGTGTGTGTGTGTGTGTGTGTGTGTGTGTGTGTGTGTGTGTGTGTGTGTGTGTGTGTGTGTGTGTGTGTGTGTGTGAGTGTGTATGTGTGTGTGTGTGTGTGTGTGTGTGTGTGTGTGTGTGTGTGTGTGTCAACATTTTCACCGGAGCCTCATTGCCATCACTGTTGATGTGGGCTGGCAGGCCATCAGTGGTTCACTGGCAGGAGTGAAGTGGGATCGTCTCTATGCAGCGCGGCAGCAGTGGGCCTAAACTTTTAGAATAGCCACCTCACGGTGTTGGCAGCTTTATGTTATACCAGACATTGCTGCAGTAGATTGGCTCAGTGTAGTCACCACCATTTCACAACTTTCAAAATGACAGTTTATGATATGGCACTTGGCAAAGAGTGACATTATCTAAACTGCCAAATGCTTTTTATAGTCACTAGTAATTGGGCACCATTAACATTCTAATGTCATTCTCCAAAAGATTAAAATCTAAAGTACTTTGTTCATCAGCTGCAGGACAATACCTGGGAGCTCAAACCATTGTTTGAGCTCCCAGGTAGAGAGACCACTGTCTCTCCTAGCTTCACTAAAACTTCCATCATCAATGTCACTTGGTAAAATAACTTCCTTGAACTGATTCTGCCAGAGAGCATTTGGCATGCACACGCCTGCCGCAAATGTGAACAATGGCAATCAGGCATGTTAGTCTTCTGGAATCAATGTATTTTGTGGACAACATAACAGTGAATTGCCACGCAAGTACTCTTATCATAAAGATCAGAGAGCTATATTACTATTGTCACATTGCTGAATGCCCTTTGGTAGGATTGGTTTTGGTAGGATTGGTTCAAGGAAGTAATCTTTACAAATAATGGATGCTTTTTCAAATGATATTGGGAGCAGATGTTTCAGTGACGACAGGAGATATTGTTGTGTTTCATCACATAGACAGGTAAAGTCCTTCTAATCCTTGTGGTTTGAATTAACTGTGTTTATACAGTTACTACTCAATATGATGCCCTTTGCCATTCCATTCGTGTGAGATAAAATAATTGAAAGTCTATGAAGTGAACAGTGATTCCAGCTAATAATGCAATGTACTCGCGCGCGAATATCTCTGAATTGAAATGTGAAAAAAATAAGTATATATTCATTTTTAGAGTTGTTGCTGCGACTCTTCTTGACTTGGATAAATGAATTGTGATTATGGTTGGTATGTCCTTCCAGGAAATATGACAATTTAATGAGGTGTTAAGGGGCATGAGGCAGCAGGGCCTGTCATTATTTCCAGCCTGTGCAAGTGAGTGACAGTGGGGCCTACCAAGGGAGGAGGGTGTGACGATCCACTGGAAGGTCCTGCTCTCCTCTGCACAGACACACATGGTGTACTGGCAGCTGGCACACTCTCTGAACGTGTAGTGTGTGGAGTTGGTCAGGCTCGCCTTGACCTATGCAGAGAGGTCACCGCGCAGAACACAGATAAAAAGATGACGCATCATACATGTATTATATTCAAAATAAAATAATTTAGATTAACAATTTGTATATATTCAAGTGAACTAGTAATATACACAATATATACATAATGCTTCTTCTTCCATGTTTCCCACTTCCTCTTCTTCAAATGGTTGGTCGTACCAATGGAGGGTCATCCATGGCCATTAACAAAACGGCTGAAATGCAGCCTCAGATGCAATACCGTGGGCCCAACCCACCATAATGCAGCTGGGGAGGTAGTTGAAGACGGAGGCTTTGAGCGTGAACGCCTCCCCTCTGATGACTGAGTAGGGCAGCGTCAGACTGACAAAGAAGGGCTGGAAGGCCACCAGCGCTGTGTCCGGGGACAAGCCGAAGCCCACCGAGGAGGTGCAGAAGGCCTGGGCTGCCCATGTAGTGATGGTGTCAGGGACAGTCTTATCCACGCTCACCAGCCCACTGTCTCTGGAGATGGAGACAGTGACAGAATTAAATGATAATAAAAAAAATCAAGTTGCAAGTTGGAAGATTTAAAGCTATTATTTGAGTGTAATTTGTTCTTTTTCAAGACGACTAAGCCGGCCTCTGTATGAGACTATTTATACCTGTGAGCATCATCACTACAGATTAGTTAGATACATTATTATACACATTAAATAATAAGGCTCTGATAGCTCAATCAGTAGAGGTAAAGGTAAAGAAGTCCCGACCTCCTTACATGTAACCACCATGAAGAAGTGTTGCTTTTGCAAATCACTCACACTTCTGCAGACGTCAATGCCTTTTTTTCAATTTAGCTACATAGTTGTCTGATTTCACTAATCTAATTTTGGCCACTGAAGAGTAGAACACTTTACCCAACAGGGATCAGATCCCAGATCCAGGTTTCAGGGAAGTAGGTTCTGCTCTGCTTGGTTTTCTTTCTGTCAGGTTTGGTCGGCTGGGCATCTTTCCTGGCTGCCATGGCAACATCTTCCATGACAACATCTTCCATGGCAAAATCACCACTGTCATATTCTGCAGGATTGTATCGTACGTGCCTCATATAAATACACAACATTTAACAATATCTTTGAATGGAGGGGATTTCTGTGTCTCATGTAAATTAGACACTATATTTCTTAATATCATCACAGATCCCCCAACATCAATTGAACCTACCGATATCAACCATACTGCAATAGATTGGTTTCTTAATGTCAGAGTTGGTCACAATTTTTATTCCAATTTCCTAGTGTGTGAGAAAAGAAAAATGTTAATGATAATTTGGTTTGTCATTGCCAATTAGGAAACAAATACAGAAATAAATGCACTGATTATTATGTACAATGTAATATTTGACCATAATGCCTTATGCATATTTACATGTATATTGCATTTTAGTGAATGCAATTCCTCCATTGTGTCATGGCATTTGTTTTTCAAGCCATATTGCCGATTGCTATGAATCCAATCTTACTTTAAAAATACTGTAGACATCGTTCTTCTCATTGGATTCATGTGTGATGGACTGAAACTCATATGCGGGGAAAAGGGTTGAGAAGCAGGGGTGCGGGTCAAAGTCCTCCACCTGCTCGTTGTAGCCGGTCACCTTCTGCACAGGCAACTGGCTGAACACCTTCCAATACCACAGAAGAAGAGAGAGGGACATGATCCAGCTGACTCTCAATACATGTTGAGCAAAAAAGCAGTTCCAGTGTGACGTGGATCATGTGTGTGAGAGAGGGGGTCTCTGAGGGTTTGAAGTGTCTCTGAGGGTCTCTGAGGGTTTGAAGTGTCTCTGAGGGTCTTTGAGGGTTTGAAGTGCCAGTGAACCCAAAGTGCCAGTGAGGGGGGTCTACAATGGAGGCCATGTAACATTAGCGAATGGCAAACTTACTATATATTTACCTTTATCAAACCATTTATACAAGTCAATATTAACTTGTAATACCACTGAGACATTAGCCCTTGCATACATGTCCACTGTCATTTGGAAAGAAGTGACTCGTAAGTGCGACATATAATATGAACATTTTCATGTCGGCAAATGCAATTATTAACAACACTTTCAAGAAGACAATAAAACTAAAAGTGGGGGCACAAAGACAGTTTAGTAGAATTAAGGCTAATATAGTCTTTAAATGTCTTCATGTCATAGCCCACTGAGAAACTGTTGCAACGACTGTTTGCAACTTATTATATTATTATTTATAGTAATTAAAAAATGTTTTGCTATGTGGGACTGGACCAGAGTCCTGCACAGTTTGGATTTTCAAGACCCTCCCCCCGGGACGGGCAGTACCGTGTCCACCCAGCCATCCTGAGCAGGGGCAGCCAAGCAACTACGGTTACTGAACAGAGATTATTTAGTAGGATTTCAACCAGGAACTGTGCTTGTAAAAAAGCATGGAAATAACCAAGTCCCCACTTTTTCTTAGAACTCTCAGGCCAAATGTATTCTCTTTGAATCTAATAGTGTTGACATTTGAGCCAGGGGGTTCACTTTAATTTAGAAACATTAATTAAAAATGTCGTATTGCCATGTTCAATTTGTTTGTACCCTTTACCTGATTGAGATGAAAAGGAATTGCGCGGATCAATTCAATGCCTAACACTGCCTTACTTAGATCAACCCTCTGGTGTTGGTATGAACTCACTCAGAGGGATGAAAAACAGCACGGCATTGCTTGGGCATGGAAAAATGAAAAAAAAAAACACTTACACCATAGTTCCCTTCCTCAAGACTATAAGTAAGGGATTGCCATAAAAGCCATAGTAAAAGCCAAAGGCATAGTACCTAAAATAGAAAAAAACTCAAATCTAACCCTGATTTATCCTTCGATCAACCTGTGACCTTGGTCCTCACTGGTTGTCATGGCAAGAGTTAGAGAACGTACATAAGCAGGGCTGAGCTCCCGACCCGGCTGCAGCAGCAGGACGCTGTGGTCAACAGCCCTGACGGAGCACAAAGAACCTGGCTGACTCTCCAAAGTCAACGACGTCTTTTCTCCTGGGAACTCCCGATTGGCTGAGAACTTCAGGTTCACCTGAACATAGCAGGAAAATATGTTTTTCTTTATAGATTTTTGTAAACGTGCTTCTGTAAACTTCAGTTACAATGCCATCTATTATTAGTTGCCATTTATAGTGACTATTGCTGTCTTTTTGTATCCTCATTTAGAAACCACAACTTGCAAAGGATCACATCACATCTGCTTCTATGTTTTGTTGTCACAAACGTAAGGAGTGCTTTGTCAGCCATTTGAGATTGCTGGTAAGCCTGCTGCACCCTATTCTTGAAGCAGTGGTTAACTGGGAAGTCCTTGCTATCCGCCACCGCCTCCCCACTTGGCATCAAAGTGTACACCACAACTTGGACATATGGGCTCAGGTCAGTGCTCCCAAGCAGAGGGATGGACAGCACTCCTTTGTTTACTGGATGGGAGGGAAGGGAGAAACAAGGCATGGAGGGTCAGAGCAGCAATACAAAAGGGTCGACCAAAAATGAGTGGGAGGTTTGGGGGTTTACTTAACCTTGAATTATTATTTTAATATCTATGTAAGGATTTCTTACCGATTCCTTCTTTTACAGCCACTGGCAGATGTCCATACTGCCTTGTTGCACCCTTTGACATCACCTAATGGAAAGACGGATAGAGAGAAAAATAGAGAAAGAGATACATATATAAATACTGTATATATAAATATTTTTTTATTATTATTATTTATTAGCGTTTTCATGTTTTTTATGAATAAAGCAAATATTAAATATCCAAATATTAAAGCATAATTGAAAACATTGTCTCACAATGTAGTAGAAGTGCAGCTCCTGCTGTCCCGTCTTCAGCTCAGAGCCTTGGATGATGAACTCGGCACGCACCTTGGACTCCTCATGGCAGAGGAGCTTGTGGCCGCGCTCCAAGATTTTCACAAAGCTTTTGCTCTTAGAGTAGAAGGGTACGACTGTCAGGTGGGCCGTACCGTACATTGGCAAGCGTTTACTGTGCGTGTACGGCTCCTCTTCATCCTTGGTTGTAGACCTGGCCTATAGGAGGAGATAGAACAACACAGAACAAAGGTAAACCATAACATTTACAAAACAAATATTTCAATACAAACATACTGTATTTGAATCTCCCCTTGGAGAGATTCAAATTTTATCCTAATTCAACAACTTCTCTAGGAGGTCACTGCCAGTGCCAGGCTCAACAGCACTGGCAGTAATAACTTAACATGTATGACTTTTGGTGTTGGATCATCCAGGGGAAACACATGTGAACACAGGGAGAACATGCAAACTCACAGAGGACCTAGATGCTTTTGAACCCTGAACCTTCTTGCTGAAAATCAACGGCGCAAACAACAGCAGACAGACACTGACGAACCACAAGGGAGACGCTGTCGCTCCACAGGGACGTGTCCAGGGAGAAGGAGGCCAGGCCGCCGCACTGCGTGACAAGGGTCAGACTGTACGACGCTTGGCGGACGTTCACGTAGAGATACACAGCCTCCCCATCCACGGGGTTAGCATCTGGGCCAGTTAACTTGATCTAAAAGGAAACATGTACACACACAAATATTTTATATATATATATATATATATATATATATATATATGTGTGTGTAATTTGTCGATTTGCCAATATGCATTACCTTGCCCTCGAATGGGATTCCTTGTTTATACGCAGCAAGGACATTCACAAATTTCAGTGTTCTGACATTAACAGAGAAGGCCGTTTGGCCACTACCTGTAATGATCACCCCTACAAAAAGGCAGAAAACTGGTATTGGTAAACAGGCAATGGTCACCATTTAACACCATCAGAGACATGTCTTCCTTTGTATGCAAAAGAAAAGACAAATTGTTAATATACCTACCAGTGCCATGCTCCTCCATTTCAGCGTCCACCTCAAATATGTCTCGGTACATACGTTCTGTTGGCGCGAATGCTGATACCATAATGATATGCGTTGCACACCCCGTTTTGTTTGTCTAGGAGTGTCCAAAGAGTTTATATCGTCCAAAGACATTCTAAAACTAAATTCTATTTTACATATAATCAGCATTAATATATAGAAGGCAAATGAAAAAAAAATATTTGTTAATATATAATATTCCTAATTTGAGTTAACTGTGCTGTAAATGTTTGGGTTACCACACCCAATTCAGATGATATTCACAAATATCTAGTATAAGTCAGGTTAATGTAGGCTACAATGGCTTGTTGCATGCCACTTGCCTGCAGTTCTGATGTCACACACTTGTCTGCAGATGAATACCGAAAACGTCTGGATCGTCTACAAACTACTGTCTTGATGGAGCCAAGGACTGGCTTTCCATAGGTGTATCTGTCAACAAAAGCAACATGTAGGGAAGTGGAATGTTGTAGGAGGAAGCAACGATAACCCAAGGCATGCATGTATGCTCACTCAAGGGCATTTTCCATGAATTCAACATTGAACACACTCACCTTCCACAAATGTATATAGGTACTTCTTGGTCTAAAATATTAATGATGTTAGGTAGTCTAATGCTGACTGCATATTTTGGCAAAACTGAAAAGACAAGAATAAGAATTTTCTAAGAAGAATTTCTAAGCATGAAAAATTAAATAAATCCAATTACAAACTTTTTTTTTGCTTTAATCTACAATAATATATTTTGTGTGTATGGGCGTGCATGTGTGTGTGTATTTGTTGCAATCAGGGGCAGACCGTATTCCTTGATGTCAAAGGAGTGAGAGATCTCCTCTCCTTTGTCAGTCCAAGCAGTGATGGTGTAGCTTCCCTGTGCTGCCTCTGGACTCATGGGGTGAGACAGGTCAAGGATACCACTGACCGCTGCCTGGTGCAACCACTGTGCGATGCGGTTTCTGTTGGGGTCCTTCGCATCAAATTAAAGACATGGAGAGACATGTAGGAATTAACTTTGAATCAAGCGGGTATTGCTGTACATTTCTTACTCTGAAGCAACTGATTTAAAGGTCCCCAAGATTACATGAGAAAGACCAGATGACCTGCCTGGTTCGTGTTATTGTAAAAAAAAAGGTTATTTGCATACAGAAAATGATTGCAATCTATTTTGTTTTTGTTTTCCTTCAATTTCCCCCCTTTAACTAGTCCATCTGTGATTAGATTTGCAGATGTACAATAGGTTTTAAACATTGGTTGGACATAACAGTGGACATCAAAGTATTGTTTTTTTGTTAAATCAAAATATATACCAAATTATTTGATTTCCAAGAATGGAATATGTATTACATTTGAACAGTTCTTACCTGAAGCTCCACTGTTTTATACTGGGAAGAAATGGGAATGGAAATGTATGAATGTTAAATGATGTGAAAACTAAATACAATACTGTCGATATAACATTTAACAACATGTATGCATGTGCTTCTTCCCCTAAACCAATGCATATGAACAGATATTGTGCTTATTACTTATTAATTTTGAACTTTTAGAATTGTACTTATTTACTTAAATACAGTCCTAGATTTGTAGTCTTATCATACTATTTGTGTCTAATATATATATATTTTTTTTTTTTAGTTTCCCCTGGGATCAATGTAGACATTTTCATATGACATCATAATGAGCAACTTTTAGTTAGCGATACCAAACCAATATTAGTATGCAAGGTAATGGCAAACGCACCAGCAGCCCTAGTGTTCAGAGCGGGGACTGAGGGACTGATGAAATTGATATAAATGTAATTGCTCTCAAATTGGTGAAAAGATTGTGATAAGAAGTGATAAGAGGCCAGAACGTACCGCCTGATTAAAGGGGATGAACCCAGTGTCCAGGGAGACGATCCGGAACTGGACTACAAATAAATACATTCAGAAGTATTAAAATATGTATTTATGTGTGTACATTTACAATCAACATGAGGGCATGAAGCTGAGGGAAACTGCTTGGGGAACCAAACCCTTAAACATATCAAAGATAGAAGAATTAGAAATATCCCCATCGCCCAAACTATGATTGTAGTGAGTGGAGACAGTGAAAGACTTCCGCCATATGAAATAAGCGGCATTTTTTAAATATGAGGTAGACGAGGACTGGATCAAACAGGGAGTTTGGTTTTCTTTTAACAAAAGCATGAGAACACAAATTCATTTTCAGTTCCAAGGTTGCCCAAAAGCCTATGCTTTGCTCCAACGTTTTTAATTCAGTAAACAAAAATTGAAGAGCAAAATTTTTCACTCCTGCAATTCCATGATTTGCCCTCACTGCAGGTTTGAGTGACGATACATACCTCTCTGTCCAGGTTTGTAGAGTGGCTTGTCTGTCTGGATCAAGTGAATCAAGGATGGAGGTGCAATGAAGATTTTGGTTTTCTTGTTCATGGTGTCTCTCTCCCCTTCGATTGTCACGTTGACAATTGCCACGGTACTGCGGCTCATGATGGGAACCTGCAACACGACCCCCCACCCATCCAAGTCCTCAATGTCGCTATAAGGTACAACAATGCACTATAGGGTACAACAATGCACTATAAGGTACAACAATGCACTCGGATACATTCTGGTGAATCTGAAGGTCGATTTGGTCACGTGAATTGCTATGACAGCTCTGAAGACCACTACATGAACAGTGGAACAACCACTGCATGGAACTAACTAGCAGTCTTTTATGTATGGTGGTAACTCAATAATGCTAAATGTTTGCTCATGCACAACTGGGATGATATAGAGACAGATTATCTTATTTCACTCACACAAACAATGACTATGGGATCTGAACCTATCCAGCATCTGCCCTAAAGCATCTGCCCTAAAGGCCTAAAGCCTAAAAACATCAAAACAAAAGACAAATTGCGCTACAGGAGATTAATGACAGTGATTATAGAAACATTACATACTTGGACCATTCTTTCACTTTCACATTTTTTCACACCTGGAAATGTATCTGCTATTACGTAAAAGAGGCCAACGCTGATGAGGGTGGGTTGGGTGACTGAAAGAGAGGAAGACTGAAGGAGCGTGTGGGTGTGTCAGGATATCAGGTGGGCTGGCTCTGCAAGTGAAAAGCCCCTTTGTTTGCAGTTGCAGGTCAGAGTTTTGAGTGAGTGGAGGCAAATGTTTTGCCCTGTTCTACACAGCACTGATTGGGGCGAACAGTTCATCCAGGGAATCAATGTGGAACCTATATTTATCTTTACTTGGTCAGCAGGGGGGAGTTGTTATTCATCATAACAGTTGTTGGAAAAGACTACCAAAACACAAGAGTAACCATTTGAAAAATTCCTCACTCATTCCTCCTACCTTGAAATCCCTCCTTCTGTATAGTACAATGTGCCACTACACCATTTAGGATATTTTCCTGCTTTTTGTCTTTTGCTGATCAATTTTTGGAGTGTGATCTTGAGGATTGCTAAGGTATAGATCGGCTGTGTGAAAACAACAGGTTTTGGGCAACCCTCTGCAGAGGCAGTGGGGTTACATGAACCAAAATAAATGGAATAAAATTAGTTAATCCCGACTTCATAAACATGTGTTTGTAATTTTCGCTATCAATAGTGAAAGCAGACCTGAAAGGTTTTGCATTGGTAGTATTCCTGGGCCACGGCCTCTTCCAGGATGAGTGTGCTTCCAGACTGTGCTTCCAGAGTCACCCTGAGGACGAGGCGCTCCGCGGGGTTGAGTACATGAGCACACAGCGTCTCCGACAGCCCCGCTGTGACCCGGGAGCTCACAGTCACCGCGTAGATGCTGCAGGACAACAGGGCTTAGCCCATGATGCTAATAGTCAATATTAATGTGATTGCTATTCATTCATTCGCCATCTGATTAATATCACAATTGATTGTTCATTTATTAAAGTCAGTCTATTATTTTAGACATTTGTGGGTTTTTAATGTTGGTATTTGTATTAACTATTCTTGTTTAAAAATACACACGTCATATGTCAAAATTGGCGGACTTACGTGTCACTGAGGTGGGCGCATGTTGTAGACAACGCCAACGCTGTTAAAACAGACACGAACACGAGGACAGGCGCCATGTCTACGAAATATTGGAATGCTACTTTCTGTAAGATGGATAACACGACCGAAAGTCTTGCACCACAGTCGCTCCAACTACTCTACTACTAAGTATGACACAAAACCGGGGTTGACAAACACCCTTTAATCCCGCCGTTAATAGGTCCTGGCAGTCACTCCCACCGAAATAATTGGACCACTGCTGCCTCCTCCTCCTTTTACCAAAAAGAGGTCGAACTTCCCGAAAGTCCAATAAGTAAAGGTAGGTGTGTGTGTGTGTGTGTGTGTGTGTGTGTGTGTGTGTGTGTGTGTGTGTGTGTGATTTGGAGAAAGCTTTATGTTTTCACATTAGACAAATGATTTGTATTATCAATAACCTATATGTAATGTGCAGAGTCTAGTAGATGGCTACGTGATAGGGACACTAGCAGGAATAAGACACAGCACATGTCCGTTTTAATTGTGACAGACACATACTGTACTTCCAGCAGCAGTCAGAAGAGGGCAGCACTCCTGTTGGCCTGGTAGAGGACTTATTCATGTCTCTTATTTTTCTTTCTTCTATCTAGGGAGGAGCTCATTAAAATCTGCCTTCCCAATTTGGGGTGATGAAATTGGTATTAAATCAATATTAACCCCCTCCTCCTCTTCCTCCTCCTCCTCCTCTTCCTCCTCCTCCTCCTCGTCCTCCTCATTTTTCATTGCCCCAGCAGAATTCATATTAAACATGTATGGAGCACATTTCTAATCTACCATCTGTTGATTCCCCCCTCCCCCCACCATCCCAAGATCACACATACACACTCACGCACGCACGCATGCATGCACACGCACACACACATGCACATAGGCATGCACATAGACACACACAGTGACAAACAAACAAACAAACAAAAACACAATC
>OMKI01045269.1:3208-19556 GCA_900302315.1 Phycis blennoides
AATAGGCTGTGAACAAGCTGGCGCGTGTCACCCCCTCCCCACACACACACACACACACACACACACACACACACACACACACACACAGAGGGCGAGAGAGAGGTTACCCGTTGCGGACGGCGGTGGCGTCGGCCACCGTGGCGGGCATGATGAAGAAGGAGTTGGCCGACACGGCGTCCTGGAAGCGGTTGATGTAGCGGAGGAAGTAGGGCAGGTTGAGGCACACCCGCAGCAGCTTCTCTGACCCGCCTGGGGGAAAAATCACAGACACACGCTGAACATACCAGACCCGAGCGAGAGAGAGCGAGAGAGTGACAGGTTCTGACTTTTGCGAGACGTGTCCTAAACAACAGCGCCTCACCTAGTTCCTGTAGGCTGGACACGTTCTGGGAGACGAAGGCGTTCTTCATCTTGGCCTGGACGGCCTGGTCTGTGGTCATCTGCTCGTCGAGGTCGCTCTCGCCCTGTGGTGGGGGGGGAACAAGCCAGACGGTCCGCTTTGAAAAGGGGGGCAGCGTGTGGCGTTTCTACTGGGACGTTTTGAGACGGCCGGCAGGGGGCTGAGCAGGGGGAGAGGGGGGGGGTCACCTGCGTGTGTGGGGCCGACGGACTGGACAGCAGAGTTGACAGGTCCGGGTTAAAAACTGAAGTCAGCTGGTTGAAGAAGTTCATTTGCACTTCCTTGTGACGGAGCTCTGGGTTCATGACACTGGGCAGCTCTTTCTGGTCTTCCACTGTTGGATTAGCGTAGTATCGGTCAAACGATGCATGCCGATTCCCTGTCCTCTGAATCATTCTATTAGGTATTCATTGTGGAATCACAGCTGACATTGAACATTCAACATTGAACATAGTCAGTCCGTTTTTTTCATGCAAAGCCTACATATAAAAAGATCCAATTATCTCTGACATCTGGGCCAGTCAAGTTCCACTGGATCTCCTATTGAAAAGGCCGCGTTTGCGCCCGCTAGACACGGCGCCAACAGCACCCGCCCCCGGGGGACGCGAGGGCCGTGACGCACTCACCGTCTGAGAGGGTCTTCACCGTCTGGGGCAACTTGGCCGACTTCATCATCGCAGTGAAGGTGATGATTTCTGTGCGGTCCAGTCTGCTGCAGCCCGTGCACAGTCCTTTTATCAGGAGGATCAGGTGTTTCTGGGGGCGGGGGGGGGGGCACACATTTACTTGCTGTACTTTGTAGAAATCTGAGGACATATTATATACATGGTTGGTTGAATTTTAATACAACCCAAGCAAATGGTATAAATAAGTCATGTCCTTATGTCATATTTTGAATTAATACACTTTTCCCCCATTTTTAATTAACACAGGAAAAACTGGTGCCAGAGACTCAAAATGCAGAGAAGAACGATGGGTTGATATGAATGTTCTTTGGTTCCGGGGGCAGCCCGTCTTACCTGGGACACGGCGCATGCCTCGTCTGGGTTCTCCAGCCGCAGCAGAGAGAACTCGATCAGAACCTTGCAGGCGGAGGCCACCGACAGCAGCTGGTTCCTGGGTACTGCGGGAGCAGGCACACCAGGGTTATGTCAACAACAAACACTGTGCCTGATTCAGAGACACCCCGCTGTTACGGGATCGTCTGAAAAGATCCCCGAATCACTGGACACGTTTGAAAAGAGGCTTCTGTTGTTGCCCGTGCGTTTTGTTGTGTGTATTTTAAGTGTATTTTTTTGTGTGTATTTTACGCTGGATGTATTTTTTTTACTGCAAACAATCAGGTTTTAGTGTGGACATTATTTGCGAGCATCACCCAGCCCCGTGATAACTCAAACCCAAAGTAAGACACTGGATGAAATATAGCATTGTCTGCAAGTGGCCTGGGTGCTCCACAAAGCCAGCGAGAGCATTAACTTACTCTGTCCACATACTGTGGTGATGTAATGTGCAGAGAGGGCCACGAATGATGAGTAGAATGGCTCGTACTGTTTGTCATGGTGAAGAATCTCTGATTCACTGCAAAGGAAAGGTAAAATACATCAGTAAAGACACAGAGAAAGGAGAGAAAGAGAGAGAGAGACACACAGACATGGATTAAAACTGCCACTGATTCAACTTGATAAACTACACAACACGTCTGGTATTCAGATCATACTACGCACAGCACAGTGATAAAATGCCCCTTCAAGTCAGTAATAGAAACACAGCTGGGAAATCTGCATTCTGGACAGAAATGTTAAAAAGGGTACAATGTGCAAGATTTGCAATTTCAAGACAGCTCGAGTCAATATTTTGATGAAAGAAAAGGCGCCGCCCCCCTCTCAGAACCCCACCCTCTGGAAGCTGCTCCACGCTGGTGCACAGCCAAGGCACTTCATGTAGATCCTGTAAACTTAAAAGTTAGCATCTACAGAACACAATGGGTTTTAGAGCACATTTCAAACATAGGTTTTTTTTGCATATTGTACCTCTAAAAGTGATCACTGATCACTGAAAATGCAACATCTGCCGTATATTAACGCCGTGTTGCGTTCCGCTTGCCTCCATTTTTGTTTACTTCAGCCATAAATGCTCAGGCGTAGTTTGGCGCACACTCTACAGTTAGCTTGTTTTCCTGACAGCGCAAGCGAAATCAACCTTGATGGCTCCCAGCTACATTCGCTCTGGCGCGGACCACAAAACAACTCCACACACAGAGGAGAGGCACGGTGCAAGAGGAGACACGATTGTGTGAACTCATGATGACAGAGAATGAAGGAAAATTATATGAAACACAACACTCTGAATTCACATGTCCTGAGAAAATAATTATATCATCTTTATGCTTGACTGAAGTGGGAATTGTGTTGTTAGAAAATAATTGGATACCCGTTCATACAAAGACTTTGCCTCGGAACGGTCTGAACTGGCCATGAAAATGAATCAGTGCATCCTGTGCCAATGTCTACATTTAAACGAGGAAAATCTCTTTGTCGTGTTTACAGTCAAGGGATCCAATGAACATTGTAGAAACACTAGATCCTCTTGAAATGTGTACACATGCCGTTTGGCTGGTGGCTACTGCAACCCTCCAAACCTACATCTTACACTTTGGGATAATGTTCCTCCACATATGCTCAGCGACCGGCAACCAGATTATTTGGATGATGCACGTGACACACAGGCTTCCACCAAAAACAAACCAACCGTGATTACGACAACTGACCACGCTAGCTAGGTCCTCATTCCAACACAGCTCTGATTGTACCATCGTTCCTCCACATCGCCATCACCATCCAGACCAGCGGCCGTACCTCCGGCCCGCCCACCCAGCCTCGTGTCGGTCTCACAGACGACAACAACAACACAGTCCCCGGACCACAGCGGGCCAGCGGCGTATCGGGTTGTGGTGGTAGCGGCTCAAACAACCCGGGGGGAGCCGACGTGTCATCGCCGGGCAGAAAATAAGCGCAGCTCGGATCGCGTTACCACGCTCAACTTCCACCTAACGGCCAACAGGTTAGATGAACAAGGCATACGTCATTAAACATGCAGGGGCACCGTCTGAAAAGCCAGGGTTAGGGGGGGCTTTCACACCTGAGCGGTTTGGTCTGTTTGTATCGAACCCTGGAGCGCTTCCCGACAGTTTGTTTGTTTAGGGAGATGTGAACACTCACAGGAACTGCCCAAACCGACTGGTCTCCGTCTGCTTCCAAGTGAACTCTGGTTCGGTTTGCGTGAGGTGTGAACGTGGTCCGACACAACTATAGGAAGCTAACCAAAAAACGATGCCTGGATATAAGAAACATATGCAGCCAGCGTAATAGAACTCGGCTTAAAAAGACTTGTGGTCGGACAAGGTGCCACCAGGAGGGAAAAGCATAAAAATATGGTGGGGCGATGATATAAAGCAACTGCTTTCAACTATCACAAAAACACTGATGTTTTTAAATCATTCTGTGAATGGCGGGCATTTAATTTTTTTCTCCAGTAGACGAGCAGCCCATTCAACAGCCCGACGTGTTTACAATGTTTGGTTCACCTCACAATGTTCACTGAGAACGTTCAGCACTTCACCCCTCAATCGGACTGAGTGTACTGAACTATTGGTCTGAAAGCGCCCTTAGAGTTATACGTTTTCCCATTTGGCATTCATCACGGAGTACATGTCGAGGCATAGCCTAAAGTTGAAATAGCCCATCTATATATTAAACCATGTGTGAAACCAAAACGGTTTAGCGAGTTCAATACGGATAGCAAGATAAGAACGGAAAAGGAAACTAAGACAAATGTGAAAACACAGACCCAGTTTGCAATTCTAAGGTAGCAATATTACAGTCAAAAAGAAGTGAAACCTCACCTCTAGTGACTAATCAATCTTTCTCTAGATGGACTGTGTGCCAAATAACACAATGTAGAGTCTGTGGTCACTTTAGACGGATGTCGGACCACAATGCTGCACATGTTTTAATGTCAACATTTGAAATACATGTATATGGTGGGCAAGAGTTTACCACAAATGTTTATCAGAATTCCACTTAACACCTTTTAACAGGTTATTCTAATAACTGCGTTGAGGTCACTTAAAATATAGGCTTTCACAAGTATAAGAAAAGCTTCCTACTGTTGCGATGAGACTGCAAAGCAGATGGTGGGATGTGCAACATATTGAATGTAAATAATAGTGAACAAGAGCGCAAGGCAACACCAAATAACGGATTTCAATCAACAACCACATATAGTTCCATAAGCATCCAAACGCAAAGTTTAAAAGTGCTGCTTTACAAATCGATCGAGTGACCCGCCCCCTTCACGGTAATTATGAAGTATAGGACAAATCTGACAACTCCTCCAAGTAACCCAAGACACCCTCCAAAACGTATCGCCGGGCTGGTACTCCTCCTCCACGTCAACTCATTAGTTCTACGCCTTCCATGATCAGTCTGGAGGTGTCCCTGATCAGTCTGGATGTGTCCATGATCTGTCCAGACACACACCCAGTGCGGCTGTAGGCTGGTGCACTGGCAGCCAGCTGACAGTAGTAGACAGTAGTGTCATGTTGACAGGCCCACGGAACACACTAACCAATACCAATATTAGACCAAATCGGCCCATTCCGATAAACCCACTAACGCTGGTCTTGATCAGCTCCATCTTGGAGCTCCAGGCCAGCCAGGTCTCCAGGTCTCCGGGCCAGCTAGCCTGTTGGTCCTGTCTGGTGTTAGCTAGCTAATGATAAAGCATATTTTCAGTTGGGACAACGTTGACAGACATAATCCTGCAAACGAGTTGCCAACAGGCTTCCCATACTGTACAAACGATCACCGTGCCTCCTGTGTTGTGTTTTACTTGCGTCCTATACGCCATGACACACAACTGCGCTGGCGTTGAGGCTAACGTCAAGCCAGTGAGGTCAATGTAAACTAACGCTACACTAGCTAGCACTAGCTAACGCTAGCACCGTACCTGGGCTAGCGGGCTAGTGGGCTAGCAGAGCTGTGGACTTGGCCATTATCTGCGTCAACACACTTACAATAGTCCCCGACACATGAACGGTTACCTGTTGACGATTGACCCGACGAGTTGAGGTAGCTCCTTCGTTTCAAAGGCGGTGTAAGAGGCCGATAGAAGCGGCCGTACCGCCGCTGTCCATTCGTGCTCCCCGTCTTCTCCGCTCGACGCCATCTTGAAATAATGAAGGCAAAAAAATGCCACTGGAAGGAAAAACGGCTGGTCAAAGTAAACCACAAGGGGCGCTCATGTTACAAACCAATATATGGCGAATCTTAATTGGTTGGAAATGCCATTATGGTTCTTCAGAATTCTATAAATTCACGCAATTAATGTAATATATAATACATAAAATAAAGACTTACGTGAGATGGTAATAAGGCGTACTCTTAGTTTGAAGTGGCATTTTGTGAAGGAATACAACATGGAGGAAAAGATGGAACATGCAATCATAATCGGATTGGTTTATGCCATTGTATATTCATAAAGGATATTGTGTGGACACTCTCTTAAACGCATTTTAAACGAAAGTGTAGATCTTTGTGGTAATGTATATTGGTAACAGAAGATATGTAGGCCTATATGAAACTCAAGGAAGCCCTGGCTTCGAGTAAAAAGATCTCTTCCCAAAAATGCATCACAACATTTAACCCAAGTACAACACTAGATCAACATCTTTGTCTAAAATGTCAGATCTGTTCGGGTTTTATTCAATATCATACAAGCCTGAATAGATCTGACCATTGTTTATTCATATTAATTTGACAAATGAGACTTAGACTCTAGCCCTATAATTATATCCCAAATCACTAAAGTGAAAATCAGTAAGTTCAGTAATTTCGAAAGCTTTCTCCTATAGTAATGATGTTATCGGAAGCTTTTCATTGAAATGGCTCATACGTCTGCCCCCTCTCTCACTCACACACACACACACACACACACACACACACACACACACACACACACACACACACACACACACACACACACACACACACCAGTTTCGTGAATAAGATCAAGCACAGGACTTCCGCCCAGCAGGGGCGCTGTACTCAATGAGCAGCGGAAACGGAAGCCTCCAGAGTACACAGTACTTCCGCTTTTCACTGTAGGGCCATAGCGAGCTGCTGCTAAAATGGCTAACATAATCACTTTATATTTAAATTTATTAATTATATGTAACTTTGCTGGCGCCGTCTTTGAGGATCAAGTTGGGAAATTTGACTGGTAAGATCGACCCCGCGAGTTTCTTGCTGGATTTCAGAGGCGTCGTTTTGGATTGATTCGCTGCTAATGCTAACACCTGTCACTGCTCACAGTTGCAACACCGTGTGCTGAATGGAGCTTAATCTATGTCATTTGCGTAATTTATGAAGGATTTATGAATTAAATGTCGCTGCAAACTATGTTTTGCCAATGAACGATGGTACTGTTTCACCAGTTGTTGAAACCCATCTTCACAGTATGTCTATGTACTTAATTATGACCCACATCCATAAGAAACGCCATTGTTCTTGAAGATTGTGTGAGGACTAAATGACACTGGGAAAACCTTGTTTGTAGGTCAGCAGTCTTGGCTAATCTACATACAGAGATCACATTTCTGCATCTCTGAAATCTCGCTGTAATCAGTCCAGTGGTATTGGCTAAAACAATGAATCACAATCATCATTCATGTTTCGATTTATCAAGAAATTCCTAAGTCAACTGCACACTTGCATTGTGACAATTCTCCATATCTGATTCTATGGTTTGTTATGTTATAATGACTGTATGTCACGTTTGTTAAAAAAAATATTTGCAGGCGGCAGCAATATGCAGGAAAAGTTCGCTTTGCCCTTTTTGATATGCACGTCCAGTCATCCAAAAGGGTGCTGCTGGCCACCGAAAAGAATGTGTTCGCCTCAGTGAACACCAGAACTGGAGATCTTGGTGAGTAGTATGTTGGTTTCCAGTCGCCTTTTAGAGTTATTTTTCTAGCAGCCAAAATATGATAGTCTTCAGTTGTTTCAGACATCAAATGTCCTCTCCTTAGCACATCAAACGGATCCCACATATTTAAGCTGCTAGCTATCAAGAAATGCTTCAGTTTAAGACTGTGTATAAAGTGAGATGTTACAACCTTTTAACCGATTTATTCCAGCATGGCGCCATGTGGACTCCACGGGGCCAGAGGGGAACATTGATAGTCTCCTGCTGCATGGTCAAGGTGAGTCTAGAAAGGCAGTAGAGCCTTATTAAAGATCCCTGGTGGATAACAGAAAGCTAATCACTCGTTGTCCTCCCAGACGCCGTACTCGTGGTCGGGGACGGCCGCCTTCTGCGTTCATGGGACATAAATGTTGGCGGTTTGAACTGGGAAATGGTTCTTGACTCTGGCAGGTGATTACCACTTCGGCTGGAAGATGCTTTTGTGTTATTGTTATTGTTCACTTTGTTATTGTCCTTTTTTTCTGGCCAGTTATTCACTAGTGTTGATGTCCCTGTAGTTTCCAAGCAGCCAGCTTTGTTGGGCACCTGGACTCGGTGAGGTACGTGGCCGTGTTGAAGAAGGGCGCCATCTCGCTGCATTACCTGTACAACGGCCATCAGAAGTGGCTGGAGAATCTTCCGGAAAGGTAAGGGCATCAATACAGGCTGTATTCATAATGAAGTTAAGTAGTTAAGTAAGTACTTAAGTATGGCCTATATAATTACAAGAACTTTGACTCGTACCTTTACTGTATTGTTCCCCTTATTCCCCTTCTACAGTGCAGTCAGTGGTACAACAGGCCTAGTTTGAAATGTGATCCTAAAAACGCCGTTATATGTGATAAAAAATTGAACTGAACCTCTTTGTTCTCCCCCAGTGAAAGTGTTCAGTACCAGGCCGTCTACTCAGAGGGAGATGGAGAAGTGTATGCCCTGGGTGTGGTTCCCCATTCCCACATTTCTATTGTAGGTTTTAGCGTTGAAGACGGGGAGGTCCTGAAGCAGGTAATTTCTTTGCAACATTTCCTATTTTTTGATTTCAATATCTTGTTAAATGCTGAAATTGCTCTTACTTGCGTTCCTGCATCAACATGCTTCAGAAATAATTCTACTTAAACTAAACCTTTCAGAAACGTATTTCATGTGTGTAAAATGCTTTTGGCTGCTCTGCTTTTAGGTCACGGTTGAGGCTCCGTGGCTTTCGGACCTGGGGGCTAACTGTGTGGTGGTGGGCCAGGGGGTTCTGGTATGCGTGGACGTGGCTACAATGTCTCTGTACACACTGGACCTCCACCTGGAGTCTCAGATGACCCAGATCCCCTTGCAGGTACTTGCCAGAACCCTCCTCCAGTCAGGATGTTATGTTTGGAAGCGTATGGTGGTTGATGCCTTTCTGTCCTGGGAATGGTTTGCAAGTGATTGTGGATGTCTGTCATACCCCCCCTTTCACACATTGCTAAAGAAACTCTCTAAAGCTGATAAGCCTACGCATTCTGCACTGTGAAACCAATGTCTGCATTACCAGGAAGCCAGGAAGGAACATATTGTTGGAAGCAGGAAATCTATTGAGACTTGTGACACAGAACACCGTTCTGCACAACGTAATGTCCAACGACATTCATTACGTCAGCTCTCACAACCGTCCGCTTTTACTCCCCGACGATGACACAAAACTGTTCTTGCACCTCTGCATTTCAGGCCCTTCAGCTGGAGCTGACCGCTGGCTTCCAGCCGGTCCTCACCTCCACCCAGCCGAACGCGGCCCACTCCCCGCTCTCCGAGTTCTTCCTGCAGCTGGGACCCGAGCACCACCTGCTGCTGCAGCTCAAAGACGGCAAAGTTGTGACGCTCCGAGACTTCCAGCCCGTAAGTCACTGTATTGACATACCGGTCCTCCTGTGGATTCGGTTGATCTTTTGGTAGATTGGTAGATTAAAACCTTTCACCATACTTGCAGTTATTATTTAATTATTAATTATTTAATTAGAAAAATGGTTGAATTCAATTCAATGGCAAATGAATGAAATGAAATATTTGGGTGTTTCGTGGTCTTTAGTGTTCTCGTGTTGCTTCCTATTCAATGTTTCTTTGTTAGAATGCCATCTTTTTTACCACCATGCTTTCATCAAGAGGCGAAAAGAACACGGAGAAAGAAATGTTAAGCCTCAGTTTATTAAAAATAAATGAAAAACCCTTTTTGTATATTTGCATATTAAAATGTAAATGGCGTGCCGTCACCCAGTCCGGATGACCTCGCCATCTGCTCAGAGCATCAGTATGGTCTGATGAATGCGGGGGAGAATTTCCACTTCAACCTCCTTCGTCTTCATTTCAGTCTCTGCTGGTTTCCTTTGCGACCACGGGTGAGAAAACGGTGGCTGCTGTCATGGCAACCAAGAACACAACGGTGAGTGTCTCGGGGGGTGGGGGGTGTTAATCTTTTTAAAGAGGTAGAAAAAAACAATTTTGAGTCTTGCAAAATTGTGTGTATTTAAAAACATGCATAGTATCAAATCTATATAACCTATCTTATTAATTCATTTTGTTTACTTCTCACCTTGATTGACACAAAATGAGCACGGTGAATACTGTTGACATGGTACGTCCCTATCATTTGGTCCCCCCCCAGGCCTGCACTATTATCCTCTACAGTGCAGACTCTGGACGCAGGCTGCTGGACACCACAATGATCTTCACCGTGGACCCCAACGGTGGGAAACCAGAGAGGGTGAGATCACACTTCATCACACTGGGGATCACAGCATGAACCAAACTGGTGTGCTCCTCAATTGGAATTCTGTTGTGCGTTCTACGGCTTATACCAAGGATGAGGTTACGGTAGAGTTCATCTTTTTAAATATAAACTCTGATGTCACGTTTTGCAATCTAATACCCGCCTCCGCGATTGGTGCGCTTTGGTCTCCAGCTGTACATCCAGACCTTCCTGAAGAAGGACGACTCTGTGGGCTACAGGGTGATGGTGCAGTCGGCAGACCAGACCCTCACCTTCATGCAGCAGCCAGGTAGGAGCTCCAAGCCATGCTTCAGCCCAGTTCAAATCAGAGTTGCATGATAATATGGGCAGATTGATTCTAAAGTGTTATCACTAAATGTAAGACTGTTGTTTAAATGACCAATAGTTCCATGGTTTACATGGAGGACCCATTTGTCCTATATTTTGGATAGTTTCATTCTCACACACACACACACACACACACACACACACACACACACACACACACACACACACACACACACACACACACACACACACACACACACACACACACACACACACACACACACACACACACACACACACACACACACACACACTGACAACGTTGGACCACTCAGCACCAGACCTAGGCCCAGTTATTTTTCAGCGGAGTGATGGAGGCTGTGTGGTTGGTTTACAGGGCGTGTGATGTGGACAAGGGAGGAGGCCCTCTCGGATGTGGTTACCATGGAAATGGTGGACCTGCCTCTCACAGGCACGCAGGCCGAGCTGGAGGGGGAGTTTGGCAAGAAGGCTGGTAAAGGAGCCATTTTGATTGGTCTAAAAATGATTAATGTTTTTCTGTTGTAACCATCTGAACGCTGTGCTTTTAAACTTGTTTTGGTCAATCAACAATTGTTTTCTTTAGCCATAACTTACTTTTTCAGTAACGTATCATATATAGTATAGTATTTATTATTTGTAAGAAAAACGATTGAAGTTTTAAAGCATTACGTTGTAGAGTTCTAGTTATGCACATGATAATGGCTAAGCCATTATCGTATTATTGTAGCTGCTGTAATGTTCAAGGGACAGCAGGAAGAGTGCTATCTCTTCTATGGGTCCATTCTCTGTTCACTCACACTTTTGCGCTCATGCTAATGCTAACGCTGTAAGCTTCATCCTCCTTTGTTTTTTTTGTCCTTTATTTCAATGCGGCATTTGGATTTAGCCATTCAAGGTAATGTGCTTCTCTGCTCTTTACATTTGTTGGATTTCCCATGCCTTTCCGGAAGTATTTTGACGAGAAAAGCATGTTGTCAGCACTTTAACCCTCTTCTACGTACGTGCTTCCGTACAGTCACTAAATCGAAATGTTTTCGGCAATGAGTCTAACAAAAGGGAATGCTTCAAAGGGCTGTACAGGAAGATTTAAAGCCCCCTTCTAACCCCCCCCTCCCCCCACCATAAATCTAACGGGGGAATACCTTGATTGAACCCAAAACACACAAAAAAAATCCGATGTTAAATCCCACTGGAATGAATAAACGAATTGAATTGAATGCACATAAAAATAAAAATAAAAACGCCAGATGGGTAGTCACGTTCTAACGTTATAAGTTATACACATCAAGCCGGTCGTTAAATAAGCGCACGTCAACGGCGACTCTTACGAAGCACGACCAGTTGACCCGGTCGCGTGTGCTCCGCCCCGCCCAGACGGCCTGTGCTCCATGGTGCTGAAGAGGCTGTCCTCCCAGCTCACCCTGCTGCAGGCCTGGATGGGCCACCTGTGGAAGCTGTTCTACGACGCCCGCAAGCCACGCAGCCAGGTGAAGAACGACGTGACCACCGAGACGCTGTCCCGGGACGAGTTCAACCTGCAGAAGATGATGATCATGGTCACTGCCTCGGGAAAGGTACGGTGGGGGGTGGGGACGGTTGCCCTGACGAGGAACTGTATTCATGGTCGTGGGGTTTTATGTGTATTGTGAATTGTAATGTCCGTTTCATGGCGTCCTATCCATTGTCATGCAATGAATTCCGCTTAATGGTTGCCATTTTGAAAATGCGCGCAGCAAGTATAAGCTAAAATGGAAAGTCTCAGACAGGAAGTGGCGGTGGCACTGCAGGAAATGCAGGACGGTAGCGGAATAGTAAACGGCGGCGCGCTGAAGCTCTTCTGCTTTCTGCGTTTTTGCCGCGCAGCTCTTCGGCATCGACAGCAAGACGGGCACCATCGTGTGGAAGCACTACCTGGAGAACGTGCCGGCGAACGCGGCCTTCAAGCTGATGGTGCAGAGGACCACCGCCCACTTCCCCCACCCGCCGCAGTGCACCCTGCTCATCAAGGACAAGGTGGGGGCTCCGGCGCCAGTGCAGTGATTGGGGCTTAACCACGTGTGGATTGCACACGCGTGGCAGTGTGCCAGTGTATTGGGTGACTGCTGTTTTCAAAGGGGGGGTCTCCGCGTGCTCATGTACAGACTACCAAACGCATCGGATATTTCTTTGCTGTTCGAGTCCATTTTGGAAATGTATTGGTATAAATGCGTTCATGTGCTCGCATGCAGATTTTGAGAGACACACACACACACACACACACACACACACACACACACACACACACACACACACCTACACCTCTTTGTGACTGATTGCTGACTGTCCACCATCGGCAGGTCTTGTAATTGTGTTTCTGTGTGTGTGGTCCAGGACACTGGGTTGGGCATGCTCCACGTCTTTAACCCCATCTTCGGCAAGAAGAGCCACATGGTGCCCCCCTCCCTGCCGCGGCCCATCCTGCAGTCCCTCCTGCTGCCCATCATGGACCAGGACTACGCCAAGGTGCTGCTGCTCATCGACGACCAGTACAAGGTACGCGGATCAATGGCGCGCTCATGCTGACACACACAGGGCCGTCTTCACGTCACGTTTCGTTTTAATGACGATAACACCCAGGATATTTTGGGGTATAATTTTTGGGGATAATTTACTAAATTGCCGTTGAACGTTCCAAAGCATTTTCTTCAACGATATCTTGCCCCCCCCGCCCCCCCCCTCCCCCGACAGGTTTCTGCGTTCCCCTCGACTAAGAACGTTCTGCAGCAGCTCCAAGAGATGGCCCCCTCCATCTTCTTCTACCTGGTGGACCCCAGCCAGGGCCGGCTCTCGGGATACCGGCTACGCACGGTCAGCACGCGTCCCTCCCCTCGCTTTAGCCCGCGCCCTGGGTCACGGGTGAACCCCCCCCGTCCCCCCGGTTCGATTCCCACCCGTGGTCCTACGCTGCGTTGTCGTTCCCTATCTTCCTCAAGCAACTTTTCCTTTTTTTTTTTTTCATGTCGTTTTTAATTTCACCTCAAACTACTTTTGATTTGTCCAACAAAATAATTGTGTGTTTTTTTTCTCCGTCCGTCTCCCAGGACCTGTCCACGGAGCTGATCTGGGAGGTGGTGCTGCCACTGGACGTCCAGAAGGTCCTGTTCGCCAAGGGCAAGAGGTGTAACGAGCACGTGCACTCCCAGGGCCGCGTGATGGGCGACCGCAGCGTGCTGTACAAGGTAGCTGGCTCACCGCAGGCACACCGCGCTGGTCTGTACTGCTGGTCTGTACTGCTGCTCTGTACTGCAGTGTTTTGTTTTTTGGGGAGAACATTTTTAATTGGTTCTGTGTCGTAGCGGTTTGGTTTCCACGCCACGCTTCATTCTTTTTTTTTTCCTTTTGCGTTTGGGATCGGCCGTATTTTTTTAATGACAATTATTTTTTTAATAACATTATTCATTTTGATATTCAAATCTTTGCAACTATAGAGCTTATTTTTCAAGACCAATGAAAAACGACTGATTGGCACTTTATTTTAAAAACTAACAAACGCTTACCTCGCCGAACCCGGCAAAGGACTCCCCTCATTCTCATCTAGCCGAAATAAACTCTCCCCCCCCTGGCCTGCCCCCCCCCCACAGTACCTGAACCCCAACCTGCTGGCCGTGGTGACGGAGAGCACCGACCCCCACCCGGAGCGCAGCTTCGTGGGCATCCTGCTGGTGGACGGGGTCACCGGCCGCATCATCCACGACGCCGTGCAGCGCAAGGCCCGCGGGCCGGTCCACCTGGTACACTCTGAGAACTGGGTGGTGGTGAGTCCTTACTCTCTGTCATCGATCTTACAGCTGTTGTGATCACTAGTCCCGGTCTGAGTCCTTACTCTCTGTCATCGATCTTACAGCTGTTGTGATCACTAGTCCCGGTCTGAGTCCTTACTCTCTGTCATCGATCTTACAGCTGTTGTGATCACTAGTCCCGGTCTGAGTCCTTACTCTCTGTCATCGATCTTACAGCTGTTGTGATCACTAGTCCCGGTCTGAGTCCTTACTCTCTGTCATCGATCTTACAGCTGTTGTGATCACTAGTCCCGGTCTGAGTCCTTACTCTCTATCACTACAGCTGTTATGACCACTAGTCCCGGTCTGAGTCCTTACTCTTTATCACTACACATGTTATGACCACTAGTCCCGGTCTGAGTCCTTACTCTATCACTACAGCTGTTATGACCACTAGTCCCGGTTACTCTTTATCACTACACCTGTTGTTATTATCGCTGCAGGTGTTTTGTTATTATCACTACACCCGTTTGTTGTATAGGTTTGGTCATGATCACAACAAAGTGGGCTCTGACTTATCAACATCAAATTCAATTGGACCGTCATAATTGCTAACAAACTAGAACTGTTGTTCTAGTTTTACAAAAGAACGTGCAAATAAATGACTGCTCGGCCGACGCGTGTGTCGCTTCGTCAGCCGTGGTGTAACCGTCACCCCTTCCCTCCTCCGCCTCCAGTACAAGTACTGGAGCACCAAGTCCCGGAGGAACGAGTTCTCGGTGCTGGAGCTCTACGAGGGCATGGAGCTGTACAACAGCACCGTGTTCAGCTCCCTGGACCGGCCCCACGTGCCCCAGGTCCTGCAGCAGTCCTACATCTTCCCCACCTCCATCTCCGCCCTGGAGGCCACCCTCACCGAGAAGGGCATCACCAGCCGCCACCTGCTGGGTCAGTGTCCCGTTGTGGAGAAGACCACTTGCTTTCTCTGCAGGGCTTTGTGGCCGCCCATGTGACCGCCCATGTGACCGGCGCTGTTGTTGTTGTTGTTGTTGTTGTTAGGACCGCCCTCTTTCTCAGCAGGACTTCCTGTGGCCCATGTGACCGGTTCTGTTGTGTTTATTAGGACCCCGCCCTCTTTCTCTGCAGGACTTCCTGTGGCCCATGCGACCGGTTCTGTTGTGTTTATTAGGACCCCGCCCTCTTTCTCTGCAGGACTTCCTGTGGCCCATGCGACCAATCCTGTTGTTGTTCAGATGATTTCAGGAGAGTGGATCATCTCTAGCATGTTGGTGTCAGATGATTGCTTGATTTCAATTCAAGGGTTTTGTGTTGCTCTACCAACTCTACTGGACTGAACCTTTTTCGTGATGTGAAAACGGTTCAGTGCTCTGATGTGCTCTGACAGGCACTTTCAATGAGCATTGGGATGTACTACTCTGTCAAAAAGAATCCGTACCAAACTAAAAACGTTTGCTGCTCTCCATTCTATCTGTAGTTGGCCTGCCATCGGGTGCCATCTTGTCCCTCCCAAAGATGTTCCTGGACCCCCGCAGGCCAGAGATAGTGACCGAGCAGAGCCGGTGCGTACCCCTACCCGACGGGATGTTCTCCCGGAATAATGAGGTGCTCCAGCTAACCCCTCACCATTTTATCTACCCAGTGAGGAGAACCTGATCCCCTACGCGCCGGAGATGCCCATCCGTAGCGAGTGGTTCATAAACTACAACCAGACGGTGGCCAGGGTGCGGGGAATCTACACCGCCCCCTCTGGCCTGGAGTCCACATGTCTGGTCAGTGGAGTTATCCGAGAGGTTTTGAGGGGCTACTATAAGGGGCTTTTCTTCTCTAAATGTTGTGTGTGGGGGACGATGACGATGATGACATTCAGATGCATTCTGAACACCCCCCCCATGTATCCACAACGTGTGTGTGTGTGTGTGTGTGTGTGTGTGTGTGTGTGTGTGTGTGTGTGTGTGCGTGTGCGTGTTGCGGCGGCAGGTGGTGGCGTACGGGCTGGACATCTACCAGACGCGCGTGTATCCCTCCAAGCAGTTTGACGTGCTGAAGGACGACTACGACTACATGCTGATCAGCAGCGTGCTC
>OMKI01045272.1:0-11330 GCA_900302315.1 Phycis blennoides
CCCGCGGCCCAGCAGCAGGCGCGCCAGCAGGGCGAACAGGCCCGTCACGGCGCCGTGGAAGGCCACGTTGACCAGGTGGTAGCCCCGCGGCTCCAGCCCGCCCAGGGCGTGGTTGAGGCGGAAGGACAGGGTGCAGAGCGGCCGGTAGGACTTGTGGCTGCCGCTGTGCGTGAGCAGCGTGCCCCAGAAGTCGTCGAAGAAGATGTTGGCCCAGGGGGTCTCCGGCAGCAGGTCTTGGTTGGTCTTGATGGCGCGGCTGGAAGGAGACAGAAAATCGGCAGGTTTTTAGTTCTTTTTGAAACGGGCGTCGTGAATGGACAGCTGCGGCACGCGGAATCAATGCAGACAGCGGGCCGCAGGAGAAAATAAAACGAGAGGCAAGCGATGAATGTGGACAATGGCAGTTTTTTTTTTCTCCTCCCGCCATATTCAATTTGTAGAATGCGGCTGGTCTAAGAGTAAAAAAAAAAGTGTTTATCGTACAATTCTACTGGCAGCGCAGCACACGTCTGTCCCTCTGAGGGAGCCTTACAGCTATTCTTTGCCTGCGCGGGCCGAGCGGAAAGTATAGGTTGCCATAACGAAATCCTGAATTTGCTTTCAGCTTCCCTTGAGAGTGTGGTCAAGTGGCAGTCACACACAGAAAATCAGAGGGTGAGCTTCAAGATGTAGGCCTTTTCACCGCTGTAGCCAAAGCTCTTACAGCTGTAGACTTAGGGATTAAGTCAGGGCACCACACCCTGAGCCGCAGCCGCGTTACAGGCACGTAGCAGGAAGAAAAAACGTGAAGATACCATCTCGGCAACAAGTAATACCGCCCGTGATCCCGAAATCAAAATGGCCGGCCGGTGTCGGCTTGAGGATGAGCCATTATTCACTGGGAGGGCAGCAGAGACAGAAGGTAAGCCGCACGCCGTGTGTTGTTAACGGCCCTGTATAGAAGACAGAGTGTCCCACGGGGTGGGGTGGGGGGGGGGGGGGGGGGGGGCCACGCCCCATCCCTTCGGTCACCCAGACCTCCAGGACCACCGCTCTGCTGGCAGCGGTCATGGCCTGCACCAGTCACACACCGCCCCCCCCCCAGAGATTTACCAGGCGCGCACCTGTGATGTGACACACTCCAGAGGGGTTGTCGACCGTGACAACCGGTTTTGGTCAAAGCGTTTTGTTTTTTTTCAGCTTTTACGAGACCCTCTGTGGTCGTTATGGCCCTCAGCGTGCGGCCAGACACAGCCACAGATCTCACCCGCGGGGCGTGCCGGAGGGGGAGGTGCTGATACTGATGGGATGGGGGGGGGGGGTGAGGAAAGGATCCCTCCTCTGCCAGCAGCGTGGCAACAGCAGGACAGAGGTGTTATAATTAAAGAACCATGGTGAATGGAAGGAGTGACAAATGACGAACGGCGAGCAGCCAGGAGCCCGCCGATGTAATCAGCTGCCGCGGCACCGGCGCTTAGCAGCACACAGTCAGTTCCACGACAAAAACGGGGAGGCAAAGTAAAAGTCGATAGTTGTCAAACCAATCAGACGGCGTTTCAATAGCGACTACCCAACATGCGGATTGACGCGTAAACGAGTTCGGCATTGAGCCGACTGCGTAGGCAACACTTCCTTTTCAGTTGTTCCCATTCAACACGGCTACAATTACAAAGGGAAAATGCTGTACGACTGAGGTCGGCTGAAGAGCTGTCAGACGGTCTACAGCGGGACTGGAACAGGGATTTACACACAGAAAAAAAAAAAAAAAGACCAAAGAAAGTCAGAGTCAGAGGTGGCTTCCAATAGGCGAGGTGGGTTTTCTTCTGGTTGATAGAGAAGGAAAGTGAATGCCATCCTACCTCAGGCTGTTGGCGGAGCCACAGACATAATCAGCTAGGATATAATAGAAATGCCTTGGCTGTCAGTGAGCAGCAGATGATTGGGTTCCTTTGGCCTCTCAGGTCAGACTGGCAGGGACTGAGCCGGTAGCTTAGCTACACTTCATGACTCAGATGTGCCCGTTTATTTTCTCTGGCCCATTTGTCAAATTAAATCTTCCTTTCACCGCAGGATGCTCACATAAGAGGCATTATGGTTCAATTACATCTCTAAGCCATTTTGGAGACAAGTGCACTGTTTTTCCATTTCATCCTGTGGTGCGGCAGCCAGTCGGAGCAGCAGATACAATATATATTGCCTTAGAAAAAAAAATAAAAGCCACAGCAGATATTGTTGGCAGTGCAACACAGGCACACACCAACGCCAGGCACTCGAAAATCCCACATCAGTTACAGCCTTTCTGGATTCCGGGGTCACTGGGTATGTGATTTACCTCTCATTGTCCGTTTACGTCACCGAGACAAGCAAGACATGTGGTTGACAGAAACGGTTTGAGGGGGAAAAAGCAAAGAGTATAGAGAAGGAGGGGGATAAGGAAAAACACAGCACGGTGACTTCTGCAGCCCATCCAGGCAGCAGCTCCTTAAAGAGCCAGTGAACTGCGTCCGCCCGCCCCGGGGCCGACCGCACGCCACCACATGACGGGGGCCGCCGGGACCGTCGCCGGCTCCTCCCGGTGTGTGCGCGCGTTCGCCTCCGTCGAACCCCACTCCTCCGTCCGCACCGGGCCGCCGGCCCCGATTGGACCCTCCCTCTCGTGACTACCGGCCGGACCGGGGGGGGGGGCGCTCCGGAGTCGAATATTGAATTTCTGCGGCCGAGCGGGGAGCCGGAGACTGGGGAGGGCCGCTCCCTGGCGAGCGCGGCGAGGCGAACCCTTTTCCAGCCGGGAGCACATTCCACGGTGAGACCACGGGCCTGCACGCCGACTCCCAGAGGAGCGGGGATCACAAGGCAGAAAACAAGTGAAAGGCCCCATGTCTTCCACTTTCTCATCACAGTGTCTCTTTCAGGAGCTCACGCTCCGGTCCGTCCCACCCAGGCGCAGGCTAGATACTCATCTTCGGAATCCAAACAAACACAGGCCACGGGCTCTCCAGCCGTTTGTTTGTTTTTTTTCCATATTGATTTGTAGCATGGGTGTGGGCAGTCGCGAATGCAGCAGGAAATGATATACGCTCAGTACTGTATTTTTTTCATTTGATGAAATATGAAAAAAATGATAGAAACATAGAAAACTGTGCAGACCGCAGTAGCCCCACACGAGCTTCAGTGGTCCCAGCCACGGCAGCAATGCACCATTATTACGGTATTAACGGCGATGTTTTCGGGCCAGTGCTCGAGACGAGATTCACGCACACCATTCTGCACACGAAGGCCTCTGGCGGCCGGCGTGCATAGCAAATGTGTGACTAAGTGTGCGTACGGACTCCACATCCCCATGCTTCAGACCAGGAAAGGCAACACGTTCCAGAGTTCCAGAGTTCCTCGAAGCAGCTCGGCAGTATTTTAAACATGCTGCCAACGGCAATAACTTCCTCGAAGAACATCTAAGAAAATAACAATATTTTCTATGCCTGACAAATGATCAAAATTCCTATTTACACAGAATTAAAGAAGGGCATACCACAATCCTAAACATTAACATTTAATATTTTAGTGGAGGGGCCAATAAAGCAGGTCCACTACTATGGATGTGTGCTGGCTAGGTGGAAAGTTCTTGTTATCTTGCTGACAAGATTTCTTTGAGAAATTATCTGACAGCAACTGGACCTCCATGCCCCAAAAAGCCATAATGAAACGTAAATGCATCAACCACAAAAGGCTGAAAAATAGCCTGTTCCGAGTGCAGCATCCAAGATCAGACCATGTGAATTGGTTATGGAAGCCGAAAGAGAAGACTGATTGACTTTCTGTCTCCATGTTGTCATGGATAATGACGAGATGGAGGCCTGGGGTAAGGTGTAGGAGATGAGGCAGGGTATTGCCGAGGAAATTGAAACCAGGGACATGTAATCAGGATTCTTCCTCTACAGCAAAGATATGAATTTGAGATGAGGCTGCCGTTGCATTCAGAAATCGGACAACACATAAAATACGAAGTGCTGAAAAGTCAGAAATTGAACACAAGTGGAAATCATTCCATCGACCTTTCTGTAATGAAAAGCTTGGTGTTAAACCACAGCTTTAATATGACATGCAGCTTGAAACTGATGGAAGGAAGCAAATCATAGATGACAGGACAACCTTAGCCTTAGAATTAGCCTAGCCAAAGATTGCAAAAATTTAAAAAAATTATTTCCATTCCTGACATGAAATAAAAGGAAATGAGGGTCACATTTCTGTAGGGGGTCTTTGGGGCCGTAGCCATCGCCTGCCAAGAATGCGCCAACACTCTACACTAATAAATTGAAGCAGCATAAGACGTATTATAAAACACACAGAGACTAAAGGGCACTCCACACTGGCCCTTTCAGGCAAGTTCTTTTGTCCGAGTTAATAGTTTCTTAGATTGTACATATTTGTCTCACAAAGCCAGCAGTTAGCTAGTTATTTTGAGGTGTCTGAGGCTATGAATCCTGGACACGGACATGCAAGACCTCCCCGCATCATGGTAATTAATGAAAGGCTGGAGCCAGGCTAGATGAGATGCAAGTGATGTACAACTTGGGTAAAGGCCAGAGACTTGGGAGACAGTGGGTGGGCTGGCTAAGATTTTGTCAATCTTTCACTTTTATGGAATATTACTGGTATAGAAAGATGACCAATCGCCACATATTTCATCATGAGTCAACATATTAAAAACAAATTCGGCAAATTAGTTACATGAAGTATTCCCAAAACATGAATGTATTATGTCGCAATATCAAATACCTTTTCAACTACTTTATATGGGCCCTGTTAACACAAGAAAAATATCTAGATTCCACTACCCTTTTGAAGACCGAGACTGTATCTCGTGGTAGATCTAGTGGTGCCCCGGGTTACATAGCTTTTTTGCTTTGTAACATCTTTTCACGTCGCAACCTCACAACCACTTTCAATTCACGGACTGAGGAGAGTCTTAAATGGCAATCACCTTTGGAGCCACAGAAGCTGAGCAAACACACAGTCAGACCACGGACATTAAGGTTGGGAGGCCGGTCCGGTCATGTGTACGAACGCTGCGAGGACGTCTGCCTGCTCTATAGCATCGCGGATAATCTCTTTGTGCTGCGGGGGCCCAGACACAGCGAGAGTGTGCTCTGAATACTTATCTCATTACCAGCCAGTCCAGCAGACAGATGCATATCTGTGGAGCAAGACAAAGATACCCTGCCAGTTAACCATCAAAACTCGATTATCAAATAATACTAAAAGGTCAAAACGACTGCGCCTATAGCATTACTTGATGCAGAATGCAATGGTACGTCGACCCTGATTGGTGAACATTGCCGTTGTTTTCACCCCGGTCGACATAAACAATGCTCCATCAATTATTTACATCAACAATCAACCATTCTTTATAGACAAATAATACTTTTTCTTGGATGGGTTTTCAGTATTGGATTAGTCATCGTTATGTTCACCTCCAGGTGAGATGGTAAATTACAGGAGTGGTCTCTGCAGAGCTGGTGATATACAGTGTGATTATTGCGTTCAATAAATCTGTCAACATGTTCCGTGCCGAGGCTCTGCAGCAACGAGCTGATAGGTCAACTCTGTTTTATGGAAGCTCCTTCTCGCATTCTCAATTTTGTACACATGAATTAACTCGCTGCTTTATCCTCCATCACCCTCTTTCCACATACTTTTCCCATTCTATCGTCCCTACTTATCTCGAGTCCAACTTTCCCTTCTAATTCCTCCGTGTGGAAAACATGACTAGGCAGCGGGTTAACCATCCTATTCTGTTCGACAACATTATCACTTGGGGGATTAGTAATTCTCTAAGAGCGAGGCAACTGGGAGCTACTAGAAACGGTGTTACTGACATACGGCCAATAAAGGCTGCAACATCCGGGGACCATAAAAGGGCTAAAGGTTGAAATGTTCCCCCCCAAAAAAAATGTACACTGTCATTGTTGAAATGAAATGTGTACAATGTGATGTTGTCAACGTTGAAAGGAAATATGTACAATATCACAAAAGCCCATAACTTGCCGAAATAACAGTGGTTCTATAAAACAGTTGATATCAACCTCGGGTCAAATACAGGCCCCAAGCAAAGCCTGCTGTCTTGTTCCTTGACACCGAGCCATGTCTAATGCTGTAGCAGACAGCCTGCTCTGTCTAGGGACGACCGCTCCAGAGCCCCGCTCTCAACCACAGGAGGGTCTTTGTCACGCCTGACCTTTTCAGACAAACGGCAATAAATTTGTTTGATTTGTTCCTCTTTTCGTGTTTAGAAAGCTCCTCCGTCCCAAGGTCAGGGAGAAGAGCATTGTTGTGTGGGATTCTCCGGGCCGCCTCTTCCTCTGCGTGCGAGCCTCTTCTTGGCCAGGTCCATCACGGGGCTGTTTTATCATTTGCTCCTTGGCAGACGCGTTGTTGACCCAGCAGAGGGTCAGCGGATATGTTGGACCAGTACGGCCATATGGACGGGGCCGGTGGGCTCAGGGAAGTCTAGTGGAGGTCAGGTTTTCACCACCCAGGAAGTGGGCCCCCCTCCCCGCATCGAGAGCTTTTAATGGGGGGCAGCAGCCCTGAAGGATGACCCTGGATTATGGCGCACACCCCCACCTAGCCTTAGTCACTGATGTTTACTGCAAGGTTTGAGGGCAGAGAGGTCATACAGTCATCAAAGTCATAAGGATTTGTGAATATATTCATCAGCATAGTGTGGTATAAGTAGATAGCATCATGACTAGCCTGTCTACACATGCTCCTGTTCCTTGTAGCTTTTAACATTAGGCCTCTTGCTCTGGGCCCTAATTGAAGGCAGATGTGCAACTACAGATGGAGAAATGGAAGGTTGCATCGAGAATGGCACATCTACCCTGAGGTTGGGTCTCAGTGCTGCAGTGGAGACACAGGCCTCCACTCCACACGCATCTCTAGGGTTGAGGTTGTTGACAGACTTGGGGTAATCCACCCAATAAGTTTTAGTGCCACCCGCAAGCTTGATTTTTGTTCTTGGACATTCTGAGTAAACATAAGGCAGTGAACATGGTCCAGGAGAGGAGTCGGGTCACATTGTGTGAGGATTTTGGCATTTACCGAATGAAGTATATAGTATTGATACCCCTAATCAAGCTTAGGGGTATTAATGTGGGGTTGTCATGAAGTTAAAAGCAAGTTTTACACTAGGTATCAATTGTTAAACAACGATATGTTCCATAAAATGTCAACAAGAGCAAGATACATTTCAATAACTAACCAAATAAATCCCTTGGGCAGTATATTTGACTTACCAAGACCTCTGTGCCCTCAAGGTCCTGGTCAATATAATAGGACGTCAAATATCTGCCTGCCGCAGATGTTGCGTGAGACTGTAGAGCCTGTTAATCCCGTAAACATGTCAAAGAGGAACACAAATAACCTCCTACATGTCTTTAAACGCTTCGTCTTCCACATGGTGTCAATTAGCATTTTTGCTAAAGAGCTCATTTACGCATTCAAAACTTTTACAGCCACCACATTGTACAAACCGCAAGGCCTCCATGCTGAGTGGGTGAGCTTTTACTGCAACGCGTTTCCCGTGCATCTCTCATGTTTGTAGTTGAGGCAATGCAGAGTTTCTTCAACTAAATGAGCCAACACTCACACACTAAACCCTGCCGCTACACCAAAGGTGATTTTTGCATTATGGCAGTCATGAAGAGGGAAGATATTTTAGTCTTAATTTAACGCACTGCAAAAAAGAAAGCCTAAAAGCATTGGCAAAGGTATTTGCAAGCTTTTAGAAACCGGGCCTAACAAAGCGAGGCGTTCGTTCTCCCCAAACAACCAGCACAACATCTCTTCCACTCTTAAGGAATTGTCCCCACAGCATTGCACCTATTTTAAAATAAGACGCACTGTAGCTAATTTATTTCCCAGCATCAATAACATTCTCGGGCAATTTTCCTTTTGGTCCTATAGACAAGCTCTACAAATCACAGACGGAGGCATACTGCAAAAATCAGCAGTATTGGAATTTTCGGGCAATTTCTTTGGATTCAATAAACGGCCCAGGTTCTTGAACGATATCATTTTACCTCCATCACGACTACCAACAGCCATGAGATTAAGTTTACAGAATCAATCAAATAGGGTGAACGTCTATTGATTTGTTTGTCTGAGATGATCCCTTGTGGGAACAGGAATCACATGCCTTGAAACTGCATTTGCTGTCCGCAGGATTTACATAGCGTTGACACGGAGAGGCCAGGGACCCAAAAAGTGTACAAAAACAGGGGGTTTTTTTGGCATCGGTAAACCACGTGTTATTCCGAAAAACCCTTTCTTTTTGAATCTGTGGAAATTGTATGAAAAGAGGAAAAAGAATGACATCTCCTTTCCGGGGTTGATCTGTTCACCGAGCAAGAAAGAAATCCAAGTGGAAAAGCCTAACAATCCTAGAAAGCCTGACAGAAGTTTAAGAAATTAGCATGGGCTACGAGATCAAAGAGACTAGAGACTTTAACCAACATGCGTGTGACACATAATGCTTGCCCTGCATATGGCAAATCCCGTCATAAGCTGTTCACATAAACGGTAGGATTTATGGGTGTCAAGTCAGCCTCAAGGAGACAGCAAAGCACATTATATTCAGTAGAAGTGTGCGTTACAATATAAAAACTTCCAAGCTTAAAATACAGTTTTGGCGCTTAAATTGGTCTAGCACAAAAATAGGTTACAGTGGGGTTGCAAATACGAGAATTGTACAAAAAATAAAAATACTTTGCAATACCATGCCACCTTAATGAACATGTGTCATTAACCTAACTGAACAGAAAAAAAACCACCGCACAACATAAAATCCGACATCTCCTTTCCTCGCTCTTTACTTAAGCACACTGAGGCTGACAGAGAGGGTCGCTTTCACCGCATTTCTCGGATACTTGTTGGTGGCATATTGTCTTTGTGCGCGGAGGACAAAACAGAAAGGAGTGGATGTGGAGAAACCAGCTCCCGGTTTGCCGGGGGGTGGGGAGGGCGGGGGGGGGGGGGGACGGACAAAAGGGGACAGGCAAGGCTCGGGCCAAGCGGAGCCCGGGCAGAGCGGGCTGTGTGAACAGCCAAGACAAAGAGCCGAGGGGCAGCGCTCCATAGGCTGCAGATGGAGAAGAGGCTGGGCCGGGGCCTGTGCCCAGGCCCACAGAGGGCCCCCGGGCCTTAAAGGAGCCACTGGAGCACAACCGTGTGTGGTCCATTATCACACCCACAAGCACAGGGCCACGCCCCCTTCAATTGGAAGACGGATGCCCCCTCGCTGATTGCCTAAAACCCCCGGTAAGAAAGGCCCCCCCGGGAACAAAAGGCCGTACCCAGAGGGAGAGTGAAAGAGAGAGGGGCGGGGGGGCGAGGGAGAGGGTCTTTTGCAGAAGAGGCTGGGTAGGGGCTTAGGGCCTGCTCGGGAGCTCTTTGGGCTTCCTCTTCTCTCCGGAGACACAATGGAGCTGACAGGTGTGAAAGGGAGGACAGCGCGGCGGAGAGGAGGAGACGAACCCGGAGGCGCGGTGGAGAGGGAGACGCCGGGGGTCAGAGGACGGCCGGATCCGGGTGAGCGGCTGAAGGAATGGGTGACGCGTCGCCTGGCGGTGAATGGCTCGTTCTCCATGAGAGCGCCAGAAGAATCGATGTCATACATTTTGGGCTGGCGTGTTTATTGAACGAGCACACAATGGAAGCCCGCCAAGTAAACACATTCATGTTGAAAATGGTAAACAGCCCCAGAAAGCAGTGTTGTCGGGGGGGTGGGGGGGGGCTGTCGTTGTGGATGTTGTTCATGCCCGACAAAGCTTGAAACACATTCACCCTCGGATTCGTCTGTTGTGCAACAGTGACACGGCAGTATCTTGTGTGCTCCTACTAGAGCAACGGCAAATGTATGTTTTGCATTCGTCATAAGTCTAAGTGCCAGGCTCCTCATCCCACTCCTCCATCTGATCCAAGTCCAAGACTGAACGCTGCAGAGTGCAGTTAAACCCTCTGCACTACAAACCAACAGGGCAACCGTGTGCACGTCAGCCCTCCCCTCACCGTTTCCAGGTGGGCCGCCAGCAGGGCAACCGGCCGGACCCCCGGGCGGGAGCTGAGGGAACGCCTCGCAAGAACTAAGGTCCATAACAAGGGGCCTCTTTGGTTCTACGCTACGGAGCTCCTTCTAAAAAGGGAGCAAGGAGCAGAGATTCAGGAAGGAACGGAGTATGTGAGCGTTAGTGTCACTCCTCGTCGCCCCCCCCCCCTCGCCGTCACCTCCTCCTGGAGTGACCGGGACGCGAGAAGGAGGTCAGGCCGGTTATGCAACATGCTCTGGAGCAGCCCATCTGCCGGCTGAAGCAGAGGAGCCAATGAGGAGGAGGAGGAGGAGGAGGAGATGCCAACATGACCTGCACCTTCCTCGTCAGGCACACCGACTCACAAGGCCGTGTGTTCCAGATCTGCCAGTACACATCCCTGGACACCTAGAGAGGAGAGGGGCCTTATCACACGTTAGTCAAACACCACCTCCTTGTTTTCTTAGGGACCTAAAACAACTAAAGGAAACGACAGGCTGCCTGGGTGAGCGTGTGGTGGTGCCTGAACAGCGCTGGTCCACACAGGAGAACCGCTCAGTGTCAGACGAGGTTAAGCGGGCTTCAGGTGTCCGGAGTGACATGGTGCTGTGCTCAATAGGTCCGACTGGAAGCGGAGGCTGCGTGAGTTGCTAACGAGACAGGATACGCCACAGGGACGTTTGATTTGTGAATCGTAAAGCGGCTCGTGTGAGGTCAGCCAGTAAAGGCCCCGCTGCGCATGTTTGATTTATCTGAACAGCAAAACCGCAAAAAAAGCTACTCGCGGTAAACAGGAAGCTGAATCGCATCTCACAGCAGAGACCTTTGGCTGTGACCACCCAAGTTCAGCATCTGGGAGCTAGGTTGGAAATTAAGCTCCAAAAAAAAAAAAAACTGCGTGCTCTGCTGCAATACAAATCCAGGCCCAGTTTGTGACTAGAATAGGGATTACGACACGACGTCATGGCTAATAGGAAGAGCATGCCTGGAGGAAAACCATCACTGCATCACCATGTGACAACAATCTGTTGGCCAGTTTTAAAGTGATCATACCACGTAATGTTCTCTGCAAAGAGATGTGACTCAACGGAGCCCGAATCCTCAATGATCATATAGGCACACACACACACACACACACACTTTGCCTTGTCTAGCCGGAGACGCCAAACGTCTTTTACTAGAATAGTTAGATGAGCTGGCTCAGAACCAAGGATACTGACCTTTTGTCTCTTTGTCTCTCTGCTCATCAATGGTCCAGTGTGGATGTGT
>OMKI01045280.1:3088-13200 GCA_900302315.1 Phycis blennoides
AGTGTTTCTGTCCCGTCGTCTTATTGCTGGTGTGTGTGTGTGTGTGTGTGTGTGTGTGTGTGTGTGTGTGTGTGGGGGTGTGTGTGTGTGTGTGTGTGTGTGTGTGTGTGTGTGTGTGTGTGTGTGTGTGTGTGCTGCGCATGCTGCCTGACGCGGTGGCTCCGGTGGTCATATGATGACGAGTCGTTGCTCGTGGAAACAGCTGGTGGTTTCTGTCAACGAGCATTGCCAGCATGCAGCGTGGGAGAGAAACAAAAGTTAAAACTGAGTTGGAATTGGTTGAATCTACATTCTTTTGATGGTCTGATGCTAGTTGTTTGTCGCATGCTATCTTGTCGGGACAGTTTGGCAGTAGTATAGCTGACTACCGCTTGTTATTAGCCTATCTCGTTGGCTTCCAGTGTAACCGGCGGCTAACACCTGCTAGCTAGCGGACTTGCCAAGTCTGTAAAGTCGAATAACTTGGTGCTACTTTGTTGTCATCGTTTTTGCGTTGACTATTTATTTACTAATCGTTAGGACTGGGGTCTAGGTTCTGTCGACATGGCTCACGTCCATTACAAATTTTCCTCTAAACTCAAATACGACACGATGGTTTTTGATGGCCTCCACATTACGCTGAAGGATCTGAAGAGGCAGATCATGGACCGAGAGAAACTTCGAGCCGGCGACTGCGACCTTCAAATCACCAATGCACAGACGAAGGAAGGTAATTTGACACATCGATAGAGAGGATCAACTGTGCTTCATTTGAGCGAAAGGCGAATGCGTTTCGTTTCAGTTTATGATGTCTAAATCCACGTGGTTCATGACTGACAGCTGGCTACAGTGGTCTGAGGGTTGCGTCACCTTGGTCTGTTGATCAGGGCAGAAACTTGTGTAGGAAGTCAAGCCAAGACAGTGTTAACCTTCTTGACGACACGTTTTCGTTCAATAAGTTAACGTTGGGATAAGAAGTCTATTGCTAGTGTGATTTCAAATATTGCTGAGGACGCCGTCTGAAAATAGCCAGGCATGAGTTTCTCTGGTAATGCTGAATCGTCAAAATGAAACAAATTTGTAGCATTTCTGATGTCTTCTCATCGACTTCTTATGAGAATAAACCAAATTGCATGTTTGTAGTTTGTATTGTAAAGATGACTTATTAAGTATTGAATGGTAAAATAAATTTTTATAGACATAGTGGTAAAATGCACAACATTTATAAATATAGAATAAGAATGACCACTTAATATAGTGCTGTGCGAAGAATTATGAATGTCCTTCTCATTTTTATTATGTTCTTTATTGTTATGGCTTATTCATAAAAAAACACATTGAACATTTTTATCATTCTATTACATTTAGCTGTATTCATGTAACCCAAGTCAATTAGAGGTAATGGAGTCTGACGCGAAATTCGTGCATTCAACAAAAGATAATACAGGGTTTTTTTCCCACAGCTCTTTATCACTCGTTCATTAGATATGTACAACCTCTCCGTCTTCCCTCAGAGTACAAAGATGAGGAGGATCTCATCACTAAGAACTCATCTGTTATCGTGAGGAGAATCCCTATGGCGGCTGTCAAGTCATCGGGTAACAAGACCTCCAAGACCATGTAAGTGTCAACAGCTAATGCTACATTGTTTGTTACCCACATATTGTGACATGCATTAGCAATTTCCTAGCATGTTGGCCCAGTTGGGCCTACACCGGTTTGGCCTACACTGGTTTGGCCTACACCAGTTTGGCCTACACCAGTTTGGCCTACACCAGTTGGGCCTATACCGGTTTGGCACGTTCTCCAAAAGTAAAGGTCTTCCAACAGCAGCCAACCACCACAAACGTGGCCTGTTGGCGTTGGGGGCAGTGTCCAAGCACATTAAGCTGTCGGAAACCCAGCAATAGTGTGTCATTTAGCTGACCTCCCTTGAAAACCCTACAAATATATTGTCGACGCGCAGGGTCACTGTTGAATCAACGTACTGCTGAATGCACTAATGTTTCTGTCATACATTCACGTTATTCTGGCCATGAAACTGATCCAGGTAGGTTAAAACTAAACTATCTAGTGACAATGAAAGACGTAGAACATGTGGAAGCCATTAACCCTGTACAATAGACCTCCGTTGGGAGTTGAAAGTCTTGTTTTTATCTCAACACTTTGTATGACAATAAAGCAATTTTTGCAATTTAATTCTATTTTGCTCATTCAGATTTAAAACTGTTAAATATACCCAACACAATTCCGCAGGCAACTGTATGCTTTCGGCACAACAATGCTTATTTTATTGTGCAAATATTATAACATATGTTGGTCCATATGTTGAAAGCCATTCGGTCATAAGCATTTACAATAATAATTATTTTTTGTCTGGCTCAGTTAACCAAACAATCATTACGAAATCTGAAGTCGTATGGAAATAGTTTCACCTGCGTCAACAGAAACCTCTAGTTTAGTGAAATGAGCAGGTGTGGAACCACAAGCTGAAAGTACCATGAACAAGTGGCGGGTCCACCGAGTTTCACCCCCAGGCACAGCTTGACAAATCAGTTACCATCACCCTGTAGGGGAACTGCTGCTCACCAGTGAGCACACATGCATTGGTATGTTAACGTTTATAATTATATACAAACGCTGCTTCTGTTTGTTGTTTCAGTGACCGTTCCAACCACTCATTTCATCACCAGGCCTTTGGAGTCTCCAAAGCAGTACGTAACCCCACGCCCAGAACACACACGCGCATGCACGCATACACTCACACACTCACACACGCACGCACACACTCACACACATGCACGCACGCATGCACTCACACACTCACACACACGCACGCACGCGCACGCACGCACGCACGCACGCACGCACGCACGCACGCACACACACACACACACACACACACACACACACACACACACACACACACACACACACACACACACACCATGCCACTATGACATGAGTCACAACTTGCTGTAACATTTACCGTCTGCATATCATTGTTGGAGCCAGAAGGGGTTTTTTCATGGAAAAGGCCCAGTCTTTAAACGATAGTTACATTTTATAATTGTTTTGTCTTGAAATTCAAATGGTTAACCTTAAACTAAACCTTACACTTAAACAATACACTTGTAATTTTCTATATGTGAGATTAAAAAAAGATCCTAATAAACCTTTACATTATTGTAACTTGTATTATACTCTCTATTTGTCATGTCGAACAAGGTTTGTGACCACCGAGAATGTCCCCATTATGCAAACTCACGATCTCTGTGTAAAGAGGGTGGGGCCGGGGGGGGTGTGAGACATGGCTAGTCTGGAGGACATTATCATGTTGTGCTGTACATCACAGCTGGGCCAAGCCAACTGTCAAGTTAGAGTTCAGCTATGAGTCAGCTCTTTAGGATGTCCCCATCACTCTGGACAAAGCAGGCATGGCCTTGTTCCCAACCCCCACCGTTTTCAGTTTCTGTTCACGTAGTCATTAACAATGTAATGCTTATAATAATGCTGTAATGCTTATGCAATACATATTGATGTATATACTTTCCGATTGTGGATATGTTACACGGTTAAAAACTAAACACTTAATATAGGGATTTTGGCAAAACATAATAAATACATTCTGAAAATATCTGATGGTATTTGGTATGTGTATAATCAAGACACAGATGGTTTTATTAAGATAATGTTTTGTGCTTCAGTACATGTCAGTTCCATAAACGTGGTTGCATGAGTTGAGAATTGTCTACACAAATCACTGTATGGGAACTCACCCCTTGCTGGTGCCCATTTGTTCCCTTATCCGGAACAAAACATGACCTTGTTTTGTTCCATCCAATACACATACTGGGGGAATGGCTGCACTCCCTCCTTGACAATTGTTCTGTCCTTCCAACAGATGGATAACCAGAGTGTTTCCAGATCCCTGACCCTTCTCTCCCAGGTATTCTCCTCAGTCTATTAATGACTTCTTATTTGCCAGTGATATAAATAGATGCACATCGAAGGTTGAAACAAGGCTAAGCATCAATTATAGTAGCTTATAATTTGTACTTTGCTAGTCACTGCTAGAAAAAGCCAGCTTGAGTTATTCTCTATAGAGGATATTAAAAGAAAGCACACTTGTGAAAATTCCCAGGTAGCTCATCAGCATTGACTTTAGACCGGTTCATTTAACTTTTGACAGTTTCACATCACTTTACTTGGCTGTGTGTTTTATGTTTTCACTTGTTCAAATAAAGTTGAATTTGGATTATTGTTCACTTTTTGATGATTGTTTTTTTATTAACTATAGCATGCAAAGAAAAGTTCTATACAATATTTGTGGCCTTAAACATTTGATAATATATAATAAACTATTTGACTACATCTCAGTATGGATTTAGACTGTGTCTCGTAACCTGTAATCATTCACGGTGTCATAAAACTGCAGAGTAGAGTGGAGAACAGAGTAGGAGGACTGCTTCAAAGCCCTGTTGTTTTCTCTAGAGAATCGAAATCTTGTTGATATTTCATCAACTCCTGAGGGGAGGTGTGGTATCAGACAGGCCACTGTGTTAGACCATCAATACACACATGTGACCCCCCCCCTCTCCCCTCCTCCCAACACCTGCACACGCAAAGACCTGCAATCTGGCCAACGCAGATGTGTCTGAGGAGGACAAGATCCAGGCCATGATGTCCCAGTCCAACCACGAGTACGACCCCATGAAGTAAGTCCTGCCCGTCCCTTTTGATAGCTGGGACCTTTCCATTCCATTGTTTCTCCTGTTAGCTGTGTTGTGTCTTTGGACTTGGTCCTGTTCATAAGTTGGCTAGTATTGTGATTGATAACTTCTGCTCCTGTATTATGTCGTCCTATATCTCATGTTGATCATACCCTCGTTTCTCGAATGTTTATGTGTTCCTTGTCCACATCGTCTTTTGGTCTTCTTTTTCAATGTGTACCCTTCTCGACTGATGTGTGTATACACGTATGCCACAATGTGTTTGACCCTGTATAACCTTACCCTCATGCTCTTATTTGTTGTACATCTTGGCACTTTAATTGCTCTTTGTACGTTAGCACTCTGATCGCTCTTGGTAACTTGGCACTTTGTCAGAGATGTTGTATACTAGCAATGGTTAACCTAGCAATTGAAATGCTTGAAACTTGTTCTGGTGACTTTCTTACTGTATTAGCTGCAATGAAATGTTTTACCTTCTTATGACAAATGTACTCTTTGTAAGTGGCTTTGGATAAAAGCGTCTGCCAAATGCCCTCAATGTAAATGTAATGTGTTTTCCCTCTCTGCTCCGTCTGTGTGCAGTTATGTGAAGAAGCACGGCACTCCTCCGCCCAACTACACCTGTTTCCGCTGCGGAATGAATGGCCACCACATCAGAAACTGCCCCACCAACGGGGTGAGAGCATGACCGGCTCAGTGTGTGTGTGTGTGTGTGTGTGTGTGTGTGTGTGTGTGTGTGTGTGTGTGTGTGTGTGCATGAAGTGTGTGTGTAAGGTGTGTGTGTGTGAGGTGTGCATGAAGTGTGTGTGTGTAAGGTGTGCATGAAGTGTGTGTCAAATGTGTGTGTGTGTAAGGTGTGCATGAAGTGTGTGTCAAATGTGTGTGTGTCCTCTTGTTCAGGACAAGACCTTTGAGTCCCTGCCGAAGATCAAGAAGAGCACGGGCATCCCTCGGTCCTTCATGGTGGAGGTGGCTGACCCCAGCATCAAGGGGGCCATGCTCACCCACTGCGGCCGCTACGCCATCCCCACTATAGACGCGTGAGTACCGCCGCCGCCGCCGCCGCCGCCCTGGGCCCGGCAGCCGGCTGCGTCTGTCCTGGCTCCTAACATGATGTGGGTTCTGCTCTGTGAGGGGCCGAGCATCATTACTATCACCACCACACGCACGCACACACACACGCACACGCGCCACACACACCCGCCGACATTGTGAGCTGTCACGAGATAGCATTGTGTGCTTCTCTTGAATAAGTATTCGAGCTGTTCCAAGACGTTTTCATGTGTTTGCACAAATCTGTAGGGATACCGCATTAGTGTTTGTCAGGTTTATTTCCTGTCACAGTGTGAACATCCAACACAAAGGGTTGAAATTAGCTTTTTTGGAAAAGCAAGCTTCGCTCCAAGGGAGATTTCTGGTGTGTGGTTCTGTTTTTACCTCAGTCTCCCCCCCTTGGGTCTGTGCTTACCCCAGCAACGTGAGAACTCTTCTTTGTTGCGTATGTGTGTGTGTCTGCATCTGCGTGCGTGTGTGTGTGTGTGTGTGTGTGTGTGTGTGTGTGTGTGTGTGTGTGTGTGTGTGTGTGTGTGTGTGTGTGTGTGTGTGTGTGTGTGTGTGTGTGTGTGTGTGTGTGTGTGTGTGCGTGCCTGTGTGCGTGCGTGCGTGCGTGCGTGCCTGCGTGTGTGTGTGCGTGTGGCTGCTTTCCTTCCACAGCGAGGCCTATGCCAAGGGGAAGAAGGAGAGGCCTCCGTTCGCCCCCCAGCCGCAGCAGGCGGGGGGCTGCGGGGCGGAGGAGGAGGGGCAGGCCATCCCCACAGAGCTGCTGTGTCTCATCTGCAGGGAGATGCTGCACGACGCCGTCCTCATCCCCTGCTGTGGCAACAGCTACTGTGATGACTGTGAGTTACCTGGCAACCAGCCCCGCCTCTCTCACGCACACGCACACGCACGCACGCACACGCACGCACACGCGCGCACGCACACACACACACATAAGATTCATATTGGATACACATGCACCTGTTCCATGAAGCCCAAGTTCAATGTTAATTTATTATTATTAGGGGAAATGTCATCTGCAAGAGCAACACATACCACCATAACACCCATCAAACATACAAAGTTTACATGTCAAGACTGGGTGTGTCTGTCTCTCTCGTCTGTGTCGCACTTCATGCCATTTTTGTATGTATATCTGTCTTCTGTCTTCCCTCTGTCTCCATTGGTCCCCATGTTGTGTGACGTTATGCACGTGCATTTCCATTAAAGGTTTCATGCTAATGTTCTGCATCAAGGTTGTGTACAATTTCACAATTTCAAGGTCAATAAAGTTATTCTTCTAAGTGTTACCGGTTTGACATTTTATTTGATTGTACATTGATACACACACACTTATGTTGTAAATGATCATATCAAATTCAAACACATTTGTTCATATCGACATTTATCATATTATATTTTTATCATATTATATCATATTATATTTATCATTTAGTTATGTTTGTGGAAGTAGTAACGTTAACATTCAAATGATGACTCTAAATGTAGATTATGTTCTGAGATAGCTCAGCTTTGTTGTGTGTTAGCCATATCACTTATTACTTACTATATTTTGATTCATAAGTTACTGTATAGCCAACCTTGACACACAGATACCATACAAATCCTCATACAAATACATTCTGTACATGTATGTATGATTGTATTTACTTGCATATTTCACATTCACAATATGAATGTTAACTGGGTTCGTCTTGCTTGCATGACATGTAGCGACACTGAATGTAATTAAAGCAAGACTTCAGCACAATCAGCTTACAGACACATTTTTCAGGATCACTCAGTCTATTTGGAAACACACACACTCTCTCTGTCTTCTTCCTGTCTGTCTCATTTTTTCCTCCTCGTCTGTTTTGCTCCTTGCCTCCACTCGTCTCTCTCCGTCACTGAGCTCAGGCGTCCGCAGCGCCCTGCTGGAGTCAGACGAACACGTCTGCCCCACCTGCAGCAAGGTGGATGTCTCGCCAGACACCCTGGTCGCCAACAAGTTCCTCCGACAGGTGAGAGGACGGACGATGGACCACAGCACACAGGGAACATGAGGGTAGAGGAACACAGGGGGATGGATTCAGGCTGTTCTGATACATTATGTTAAAGAAGACAAAACAGGCCCATCTTTTGGTAGTGATTCAAGTGCATTTAATTCTGCTGATGATGGTAGGAAAACAATGGAGTAGGCCCACAATGTCAGGGCAGTTATACATAGACATACAGTACAGTACAGTATGTGCGAGTATGATATGAGGATAGTGTAGTGGTAAGGGTGTTTCACTCCCAGCCCAAAGGTACTGGCTTCCATCTCTTCTTATTTCATGTATGATCTCCCAACAGGCTCATTCGCTTGTATACCTGATTATGCTTACTACTTATTATGCCTACCATTTGGTTTTGTTTTATATCCATCCCTATTTATATCTGCATAAGAATTTGTGATGTCTGTGAACTTTGTAACTATAACTATTATTATCCCCATGTATGTTAGCCTGCCTGCAGCCATCCCTGAGTCAAATGCCTAAGCCCTGACTGCTCTTTAATGATATGCGTCAGGATTCACTGTGAGTGGCTCTGGATAAAGGCGTCTGTTCCCATCCATCCATCCCAATAGGCTGTGAACAGCTTCAACAACGAAATTGGCAACAAGACCCTGACAGCCCCAGTGCCCCAAACGTCAAACCCCAGCCCCGTTCCTCCACCCCTGTCCTCCGCACAGACGCGCCCCAAGAGGCCCTACCAGCCAACCCGCCACCAGCAGGTGACCCTCTTGAATCTTAGCGTGGTTTGTTCTCTCAAGTTGACTGTGATGTCGACGGCTGAGGTGTTCCGTATGTTGGATTACAGTTGAGGTGAGCAACAGTCTGCTCACCAGAGCCTTTTTTTTTTTTTGTGAGAATGAAACGTTTTGCTTTCCAATGTGATTATGACAGCATTTCCGGGGCTTTGGAGCAGAGTGGTGGCATGGCCTGATGTTTCTGTTGGTGTGATCTTCTTCCTCAGGACCCTCTCATGTCCCACCCACCTGCTTCACACACGCCGCCATTGGTTCAACCGAGCGCACCGTCTCCCGTGGCAACGGCCGCCTCGTCCGCCTGCAGCACGCCGGTGGACTCTCCACAGCGGCCCCCCAACCCGCCGGCCGCGCCCAGCAGCAGGTGGGTCCACGCACGGGCCTACCTGTGACCTCACGGGCCTACCTGTGACCTCACGGGCCTACCTGTGCACTCACGGGCCTACCTGTGCACTCACAGGCCTACCTGTGCACTCACAGGCCTACCTGTGCACTCACAGGCCTACCTGTGACCTCACGGCCGTACCTGTGACCTCATGGGCGTACCTGTGATCTCACGGGCCTACCTGTGACCTCACAGGCCTACCTGTGACCTCACGGGCCTACCTGTGACCTCACGGGCCTACCTGTGACCTCACGGCCTACCTGTGACCTCACGGGCCTACCTGTGACCTCACGGGCCTACCTGTGACCTCACGGGCCTACCTGTGACCTCACGGGCCTACCTGTGACCTCACGGGCGTACCTGTGACCTCACGGGCCTACCTGTGACCTCACGGGCGTATGCATGTGTTGTCACGGCAGCTGACTTTTGGCAATACAGACAAACAGAGATACTTTCATGATCCCAGAGGGAGATTGCTTCAATAGATATTGAATGCCAGATGTTGTTGTTTGAAGTGTTTTGAGGTTTGGAAGGCCCCGTATCTGCAGACCGCTGAATGATTTGCACCCAGCAAACAAGCTAATGCTAACTACTGAGAGTGTCGTGTGGTATTCATAGGGTTAAACCAATGTGTGCAGAAGCAGATGCAAGTTAGGGGTGGAAAGAATGTTCTGGTCACAGGCTCAAAAAAGGTTGGGATCACCGTTGTCAGGGGTAACAGCCATGCTGGGGAGTACTTCAAGATTTAGATTACATGTGTGACAATTTGATAAAATATTAAAACTAACAAATTGTAAAATATTACAATTTAGCTGATCAATGCCAGGAAAAGACCAGAAATAGACATAAATAAACACAAAGGCCACTACATGATTTGCTAATATGATACTAAATGATGGTAGTATAACAGAAAAGCCTTTGTGGTCCGACGTGGATGAGGGCTGGTGAGCCAACTGATGGCTGAGCTGTGGGTTACATGACTACAAAGGCGTGGTGTAGATAACGGTACTCTGAACAATGGTGGATGGGTTGTCTTTTGTCTTCCAGAGGGGTTGAGACAGAGGTTTCCATTGATGCAGCCCACCCTTCCATTCCACCTGGGTCCCCCTCACCTGTGGAGGGCCCGGCCACTCCACCACCACTAATGCCCCCGGTGAACGAACACACACAC
>OMKI01045306.1:1495-11998 GCA_900302315.1 Phycis blennoides
AATCCACACCCCATGGCCTAGCAATAGACAATGCATGCAGTTAGCCTGGCTCTGTCCATCTGTCTCAGCCCGCCAGCTAAAGACCACTGCCCCTCCCCCGCCCAGCTTGTGTGTGTGTGTGTGTGTGTGTGTATGTGTGAGTGTGTGTATGTGTGTGTGTGTTAAATGAAAGTTTGTATGTCTGTGCATGATGTGAAGAACTTGTCGACATTCAAGTCTGACAAGCCCTGTGTGCGTGTGCGTGTGTGTGCGTGTGTGTGTGTGTGCGTGTGTGTGTGTGTGTGTGTGTGCGCACGTGTGCGTGTGTGCGTGCAGGGCCAATCCATGCCTCTGGCTCCCCTAGTGGAGCACTGAGGGCCCCCTCTCCCTTTGGGCCCACCCCGTCTCCCTCCTCTCTGGGGATAGCCATGGGCCAGACCAGCTTTGCCAGCCCCCACGGTAAGTGACAAAACCCGCACACGGCAGCCATGGTGCTGTTATGCTGGTCTGTAGCTGGGCAGGGCAAGGGCGCTGGCTGGGGCTGCACTGAATGACGCGACTAGTCTTCTACTCAGGGGGGGGGGGGGAGGTGGTACTGGTCGGGGTGTGAGGCCGCACAGTGGGGAAACCTCCGTCGAGACACTTGACGCACGCACAATGTGTCTGGCACCAGCAGCAGTGGTTTTGTAGTAAGCGCCGCTGGGGTTGGCCATTGTTTCGGCCGACGCCCTGTTGTCGTTCCAGGAGCCCTGGATCCCAGCTCTCCGTACGCCATGGTGTCCCCCAGCCAGAGGAGCCAGTGGCCGGGCTCCCCGCAGGTGTCGGGGCCCTCCCCCGGGGCGCGCATCCACGGCATGTCCCCCGGGAACCCCTCGCTGCACTCGCCCATCCCGGACCCCCACTCCCCGCGGGCCGCCACAAGTGAGAGCTGCGGTGTTTTTTTTTGCTTCAGAACGTTTACGTCGTGGTGACGTTACCAGGGCTGAGGCTAAAGATTGAGTGCCCTCCGCCACATGCAGTGGTTAGAATAACAACACTGGAGGCTATGATCTTTTTGATGTTTTTGTGACCTAAAAGAAACCAAAGTGTTATTGGACAGTTATTAGTACACGCCAAAGAAAACGCACAACGTGTGTTTTGGAGACTTGAAAACATACGCAAATACGCATTCACGAATCAAATCCATAATGTTTAAAACCGATGAACACGCCACAGTGCTGTCGTGTTTTCAAGTGTTTAATGGCGCGCGTGACGAAATGCGGAGGTAGTTGGGTTGCTTTTTATCTGATCGTGTGTGTGTGGTGCGTATGTGCGCGTGTGTGTGTGCGCGTGTGTGTGTGTGTGTGTGTCTCAGGCTCCCAGGTCATGCCCAGCAGCATGCCGCCGCCCCGCAAGCTGCCCCAGCGGCCGTGGGCCGCCTCCATCCCCACGGTGCTCACGCACAGCGCCCTGCACGTGCTCCTGCTGCCCTCGCCCACGCCCTGCCTGGTGCCCGGCCTGGCCTGCAGCTACCTCTGCTCGCCGCTGGAGCGCTTCCTGGGCTCCGTCATCATGCGCCGCCACCTGCAGAGGATCATCCAGGGCGAGCCCAACGTGAGTGCTGAGTGTATACTGGCAATGGTTAATCTAGCAATTGAAATGCTTGAAACTTGTTCTGGTGACTTTCTTACTGTATTAGCTGCAATGAAATGTTGTACCCTCTTATGACAAATGTACGCTTTGTAAGTCGCTTTGGATAAAAGCGTCTGCCAAATGCCCTAAATGTAAATGTAAATGAGTGCTAGCGTCGGGTGTTATTTGTCTTCATCCGGGGGTCTCCTCGTGGGTTCTCCTCGTGGGTTCACTTCGTGCTGAAGGGGCTATGGGGTGCTGGTCCTGTTGCCATGGAGAGATGGACAGAAGGATTGGTTGGTTTGAATTCTGAAGGATTGGCTCTGTTGTCGGGGGTTGAACCACAGCGTCTGAATGAATTCAGCTTGTCTTTCCTCTTCAAGTCTACACTGAAGTGTGTGTGTGCGTGTGTGTGTGTGTGTGTGTGTGTGTGTGTGTGTGTGTGTGTGTGTGTGTGTGTGTGTGTGTGTGTGTGTGTGTGTGTGTGTGTGTGTGTGTGTGTGTGTGTGTGTGTGTGTGACAGCGGATGTGCTTTCATGTCAGATGATGTTTTTGTTGGTCACATATTCTTTCATGTCGTTGATGGTGTCAGAGCGTGTGACACAAGACACATTTTCGTGTGAATGCACGATAAAATTCGTGTCGGAAATTTTTGAACAGGAATCCCTTTTTTCCCCCTTCGCCGCTCTGCACTACGGTTACTAACGACCGGACGGCCTTAACGATCCCCCAACGTTTCACAGTTTATTTTTTGGCGACTATCTCGAGAGCCTGGCTCTGATCCCTGTCACCTTGTCTTTCCGGGCCGGTGCGTCGGACGGCGCGCAGCTGTCCATCGTGAACTCCAACGAGCCCGGCGTCATCATGTTCAAGACGGAGGTGCTGAAGTGCCGCGTGGCCCTCAACCCCAAGAACTACCAGACGCTGCAGCTGAAGGTCACGCCCGAGAACGCCGGGCCCTGGTCCCAGGAGGAGCTGCAGGTGCTCGAGAGGTTCTTCGAGACCCGGGTAAGTGTCCCCCCCCCCCCGGTGCAGCCAGCCGTGCACCAAGAAAGGCGGTGCGGTGTGGCAAATCATAGCGTGACGGCAGAGGAAAGGGTAGTTCGGGTTAAGTCGTTTTTCGGTTTGAAAAATGCTTATATCGACTGATTGCTATGTTGTACACACACAAAGGCAAACCTAAGACAAAAGCAAAATATATATATGTATATATATATATATATATATAATTGCATACGATTAGTACATTTCAGAAGTTGTGAATTGATTCAGAATCATAGAACTGTGATTCCTGCATAGATGAAATAAAATCCCCCACCACCCTAACTCACACTGGGGAATCCCTGGGTCACTTCTTCGAAACTTTGTTGAATTATTTCAGAACTAGTACATTCATATATTTTGGGCCAGCGGAAGTGTGTGGGGTGCGAGCGGTGTTGACTTGATGATTTAGGTTAGTGGGTTATAGGTCTGACACACAAGAACAGTCTCTTTTTTGCTGCTTGATTGAACCACTAGTTGGCGACAATGAGAGAATGACAATTCACCCAGGAAATCTGAAAATCATGATCACAGAAACATGGACAAAGTATGTGTTTCATTAGATCACAGCCAGGGAACGTTCACTTTGACAAATCAAACCAGAGTTCCTGGAGCTCCTCCTCTTGATTTGTAAGCGTGTATCGCCCGTGTGTTCCTGTGTAGGTGGCTGGACCTCCCTTCAAGTACAACACGCTGAACGCCTTCACCAAGCTACTGGGCGCGCCCACCAACATCCTGAGGGACTGCGTGCGCATCATGAAACTGGAGCTGGTGAGTGGGGTGACGAGTTGCTGGACCGGGTGCACTGACACACAGTGGGTGTGTTTGGGTTGGAGGAGGAGCAAAGCGACCGTCATCACCAATTGGACTACCCTATTCCAAACGGACTACAACTATGGCAGCTATCCCTGTTTCATTTTTCCCCATTGTAGCCTACAAGCGCTGTGTGATTGAGTCAATGTGTGCGCACATGATGATGAATTAGATAATAAGTGTTTGGTTGGTAACAAGTCCTGGGGGCCTTCATACATTGTGTGCTTGAATCTATATGTGCTTTAATATCTAACCGTGTGTGTGTGTGTGTGTGTGTGTGTGTGTGTGTGTGTGTGTGTGTGTGTGTGGCGGCGGCGGCGGCGGCTCCAGTTCCCTGACCAGGCCGCCCAGCTGAACTGGAACGTCCAGTTCTGTCTGACCATCCCGCCCAGCGCTCCGCCCATCGCCCCTCCGGGAACCATCGCCGTGGTGCTCAAGTCCAAGATGCTGTTCTTTGTGAGTACCGGCAAAAAAAACGTATCATCTCACGACGCTGACGTCGTTACCGGTCTCCCTCTGGCTCCTCAAACCCCGCCCCTTTGCTTTTGTGATGTCACAACTTGCCCGCCAGATAGTTCTGGTTTGACACAAAGAGGGATGTCGGAAAGCGATAGAATAAGCGACACGAAAGCTTGGCTCACGGGAGGACTATGACATACCACTTTTTAGGAAAAAAACGTACGTGACTAGTGTGCCACCGCCGCAGGGGGTCACAGCAACGGGGGGCTGCCGCACCACATCCACACAGAGGTTTAACCCTCTGACGCACCACACGGGTTGAAAGTGATCCGACCCCAGAGTTTGGCTTCTTCCGCATCGGCGCCATTAATGCGTTAAATTATTTGGTATTCCGTGAATTCCTCAGTTTTTTTTTTGATGATGATCGCAAACACCCTCAACCCGCACGCTCAACGGACCGTCATGAATAATGCAACCGTTTATGGGCTCCATCTCTTCTGAAACCAATGCATTTCATCTCTTTGGCGAAGCGCCTCGCATTTCTAACCGTCTTACCACCACCACCACCACCACCTCCACCTCCACCACCACAGCTGCAGCTCACCCAGCGGGTGCCGGTGCCCCAGGACCCCCTCAGCATCATCGTGCCCATCGTGTACGACATGGCCACGGGACTCACGCAGCAGGCCGACATCCCCCGGCAGCACAGCTCGTCGGGCGCCGCCGCCCTCACCGTCTCCAACATCCTGCGGCGGTTCAGCGAGCTGCACCCGGCGCGGCAGGGTGAGGACGACGTCGCCATTACAGCCACGGGCGTGGCGCTCGAATTAAACCGTTTGCTGGAACGGCCGACTTGTGATTGTTTGAATGGACACAAAGATGGAGATGAACGGCAGTTTACAGAGGCATTTTTGCGACAGGAGGAAAAAATATATATTAATATTACAAATATTATTATTATTATTATTAATAATAATGTTTTTTTAAGTCTAGTTTTTATTTTTTATCTACATTGTGAGTCTGTTCGTCTTTTTGATCATGTCTGTGTTTTATTGTCTTCCGTTCTTAGGCGAGTGCACGATATTCGCCTCTGTTCATGAGCTGATGGCCAACCTCGCTCTGCCCCCTGGTGGCCGCTAGCGGTAACCGCCGCCTTCCCTGCGGTGACGCAAACCTCCCAGGGCCCCCGACTGGACGGAACGAGTTCTAACACTGGGAATGGGCGGCCCTGCCTGTCACCAAACTGTACCAAGGAGGGGATTACCGCCCTCGCCTCAAGATGTCAAAAATGCAACATATCTACTCTCTCTGCTCCTGCCAATGCTAATGTACAGCTTCCAACATAAAAAAAACAGAGTTACTTATGGAGAATGCTGTTGGTTTCCTGAAAAATGGGCAACTGTTGTGGCATGTGCCTTGAAGGAGCGGGCATTTTGATGGAAAAGAAATTTAAAAAGAAGATAACTCTTTGCTTTTTTTAATTTCAGGTGCACTTCTAAATATTATGGAGAAATATGGTTGTATACCAAAAGATGTACATTGTTGTATATTTGACTTTGCTGCACAGTTGAGTTGGATTTTTGCTACAGATTGTCTTCATTTTTGTATAATGCCAGGTCAATACTGGAGATATATCTTTTCTTAGCACACTATTTAAATGTCTTTTCCTCCCTTTACTATGTCAAGACCTCTGCCTTTTTTTCATTTGGAGCTGTCACTTTAAATAATGTAAAACTGTGACAAACTTTATACACTAGCTGTAATTTAAGACCGCTCTAGAGTCCAGAAGGAAGAATCTATGTGAGACCCCTTCTCTGCTTTTGTTTACTATTTAATAAATGAATCGTAGGAATGGCGTGTGGTTCTATCTCTTCCATGAAAACCTTAAATAAGATATATAAGGGGGCCAAACGGTTGGTCAGGTACTGGAGATGAGGGGGGCGGGGGGGGGGGGGCTGCGTCGTCCCACCGGGTGATTTGGTGAGCCCCCAAAACATGACATCATACATTGAGGATGCCGGGCGCTCTGAGTGTCCTCCCGTTTAGGCGGCGTTCAAGACTGGAACATCCGAGGTTGTGAAGGGCGTGGGCTTTGATGTGCGGATTTCGGCGAGCTGGAAGAACCCCCACATGCATGACACATTGTTACTCTCCGCCTTCTCGCCTACGTATGAGCTTCGTTAAAAGCAAGAGGGGGAGATAGAGTTGCATTGCATACAACAACAACCCGTTTATTCGCGATCGTCCGCGCCGGTTCAATGTGTAGGTTTCTGTAATGCACCCCTGGCGCGGAGCGAATGTTTTCGGATCCGATGGTAACAATGAAAACTTTGACTGTTATTGTATTCGTCTGTGCTTTTTCTGCTCTTTGTTTATTTGCCATGCATTTGTAAGAGGCTAGGACGCGAAACACTGTCGGTTGAGTGGGCTATGGCAGTGAGCATCACCGAGCCGCTCTCTCATCCGTGCGTTTATCATGACAATTTTAAAGGTAAGTCTCAAATCCTACCGAATGTCGTTTCCGTCACAATGAGACACTGATTTGACAAGTGTGTGCGGGAATCACATAGACATTTTTGTGCAGGGATTTGTTAAATATACATGCATGTATGCATGCGCTCTCTGCACGGAAATGGTTCTTCCTCGGTGACCTACTCCTCCCTTGTAGACTTAAGACAATGAGATTCTCGCTCGTCATAGACCATTGTCAATCATAACAAATGACATGGTAGCTGGCGGAGGAAATTGACAGTGTACAAAAAAAAACGATGATGGATGACAGGTCGGCATTCTGTCTTACCTGTTGACAGTGAAGCTGCAGGTGAGAAGACCACTTTGCCCTACTCATCTGAGTCCTGAGCAGGTGGGCTTGGAGATGTTGTGTCTTTGCGGACAGCTGGACCTTCTCGTCAGGGCCCAGGTGCAGCAGGTAGGTCAACGCTGCTTCTTAGCATGTTGAGAAAAGAATTGTCACGTCACCATTAATGAGGGTATGCATGTGTTATACGGTGCTGTTTTTCAGCATGCTGTGTGTGTGCGTATGTGTAAGAGAGCCAACATCAAATTAACATTTTCTCTTTGTTTTATTGATTCCCTTAATAACATATGTGTTTATTTTTACAATCTTTGCTACAAGTTCCACGAGCAGTTGAGTCAGGACTGTAGCCCAGAGGAATCTGACACCTTCCAGCTTCAAGGTGATATTCCTTTAATAAAGTTCATCTGTATGTTAACCAGCATGCAACAGCAGCAACATCCAACCATTAGCACAACATGATAACTTCTACTGTGATTTTGTCCACCAAAGGAGCTGAGATCCTCGACCAGATGCTGCAGTGCCTGGAGCATCTTCCAAAGCCTATGCCACAATTGGAGGTAGGGTTTCTCTGCTGTTTGCTATTTCAAGTGTGGGTTAGCGCTTTCAGCTTCTCTCAGCCCACAGCCCACTTCTACCAACAAGAAAATAGGAAACACATGAAGGTCTCACACAATAGAAATCCTATTGGCCAAGCCGGTGAACCACAGTAAGCGTTTCTTTACATTCTAGGTCATTGAGTTCTGCTAGAAAAGAGCCAGCACCAAACATGCACTCGCATCAATTAATCAATTAATCAATACAATGTGCACCTCCGAAAAGGTGCTCAAAAAAGGTTCATGTCAGAGAGTGGTTGAGGAGAAAGCAGCACTTGCAAATACCAACACGTTAAGATGAAGTAAACACACTGTAGTGTCTGATTACCCTTTCAATAAAATGACTGCTCATCACAGAAAGTGATGAAGGGAATGCCAAATGCTGTGAAATGATAAGCTGCAGTTGCTCCGTGGTCCCCCAGGACTACCTAGACATGGTGGGCTTGTCGGCCATGTTCCCTCGGGTGGAGGTCTACCTCATCCAGGGCAGTGCTGTGGGCCTGCTGGAGAAGCCCCCCATGGAAGGTGAGTGGTGGCTTGCTTCGGCTTTAGGAGGGGGAGAAGTTCTTCTCGCTTGGAACAACGCGAATACCGGCAAATACAACTACGGGGGCCAAAAGGACCGGGCACAGTTCAGCCGGAGTGATGGAGGAAATCACTTGCAGAGCGGGTGTTCTAGCCGCCATTTTGTTTATTTTCCCCAGTTCACCGTAAAATGCGACACGTTGGATTTATGCACACAATAGAGTAATGCACAACAATATCACTTGCAGTGCCGGCAACACAGTCATCGTTTTGTTTATTTTCCCCACTTCACCATAAAAGGCAACACGTTGGATTTATGCACACAATAGAGTAACACACAACGATATCACTTGCGGTGCAGATGACAGAGTCATCATTTTGTTACTTTTCCCCAGCTCAACATAAAATGTGGAATTTCAGTGCACAATGTCTCTTTGTATATCACAAGCATCTCTCGCTTGTGATATACAAAGGGTATGCAAAAAATACCAACACATACAATGGGTTAATATTATTTGTTACGTACACACAAACATGTCATGATGAGGAAAAGAGAAATCAAACCTTAAAGCAACTCAACAGCGACACATTCAAGCAGTTCATTCAAGCCGGTCAACATTTCACCATGTGTTGTTGTTGTGTGTGTGTGTGTGTGTGTGTGTCCGTGTCGTGCAGAGTACTTCTCTCACCTCGCCAAACTGAACCAGCTGCTTGTCCTGAGCCAACAGCTAGAGGAGGACGTCAGGCACCTGGGGAGCCACAAGTACATCGCCCACCAGCTCTCTGTCCTCTATGTGAGCGGACCGCATCACTCGCCAGTCATTTCCCGGTGCATGTCTGATGACTGTTTTTTACTTCAGCGGCCCTACTCAGCCGAGTCTCCCCTGGGTGCTTAGCTGTGTCGTGTGTTGTTTGTGTGTTTCCCTTCGCCCGCGCCGCCGCCGCCGCCGCCGCCATCTGTCCTGCAGCAAGTGATCGGCTCCTTCCGAGGGACGCGCTGTTTGGCTGAGATTAAGAAAGATATCGAGGCCAACTTCAAACAGATGAAAATGTCCCTGGTGACGGAGGACGGCTCCAGGCAGGAACCCCAGCTGGCTGCCAACTACGTGAACTGGTGAGAACGTCCAACCCCTTAACCCCAGCAGCGTTGGGTTGAACGCCGAGACGTCAACATGAGAAGAGAATGCATATTTGATCAAAGGCAGGATGGTATGGTGCAGTGGTTCTCAACTGGTGGGTCGTGGGCCTTTGTCCGGGAAAACAAAAAATTAAAAAACTGTGCTTTTATTTTGAAGTGGATTTTTTATGCAGCGGAGTGCCGTCTATTTTTTCTTGCCTGAATAAGTGACTGAATAGTTTAATAGTATAGTTACTGCAGTGTTATGTTAAATACATTTGAGAAGTTGAACATTTTCCTTGATTTAGGTCACGGCTTGTCATTAAGGGGTGATGGTGGGTCCCGAAGCCAGACAAGTTGAGAACCACTGGTATAGTGGCTATAGGGTGTTTGTCCCCCCCCACCGAAAGGTATGGGATCGATCCCTAAACATCCTGCCATACCTGGAAGCCTTTGCAGAGCAAGACCACGTAACCCCTTACCTTCTCCATAATTACATGTATCTGAACTCACTGGGAGTCACTTTGGATTAAAGCAAAACGCCCAAATAGTTGTAAATCAAATTTTTGCTTATTTACCACATGAAATCTGTCATCACACGGATGTTCACCTGAACCCTGCAACATCCATCCTCTTAAAAAAAAACCTAAAAAAAACCTACCCTCATGCCCTTATTTGTTGTTCGTCTTGGCACTTTAATCACTCTTTGTAACTTGGCACTTAGTCAGAGATGTTGTATACTAGCAATGGTTAACCTGGCAATTGAAATGCTTGAAACCTGTTCTGGTGACTTTCTTACTGTATTAGCAGCAATTAAATGTTTCACCTTCTTCTGACAAACGTGCTCTTTGTAAGTCGCTTTGGATAAAAGCGTCTGCAAAATGCCTTCAACGTAAACGTGAATGTTAATGTTCTGTTCTCGTCCACGTGCGTGCAGGATCCTGAGGCTCACGGAAAGGATGGCGCTGGTGGTGTCGGAGCTCCCCGAGGACCTGACGGAGGGCCTCAGCCCGGCCACCAGCTTCATCTCCCAGCTCCTGAGCCAGCCGGGTGTCCCCCCCTAGGAGCCCCCCAGGACGGAGGGCCCCCCCTATAGGACCACGCCACGTTCCTATACTGTAAATCTGACTGTAAATCCAGGAGGACGACACGGGAGTCATGGTGCTACGTGATTTGATGAGACTGTATGGAAGACAAACAACGGGGGGGGACTGTATGCTTCATTTCCACGGTGATGATGTTTGCGCCTCGTTGTTCTATTGCGGCCCATATTAGGCCAAGGCGATTCAGGTGATCTGTGGATCTGTCGGGGATCTGATCCGATCTGTGTGGGAATGAAAGGCATTGGGTATTTGATGTGTTATTCCTGAACTGCTAGCACATTACACCGTTTTAAATAGAATAAAATCAAAATGTGAGCCACATAAGGTCTGTCTGAATGTCTATCAATCTATACCATCATAGTTAACAAGACACAAGCACACACACACACACACACACACACACACACACACACACACACACACACACACACACACACACACACA
>OMKI01045317.1:3054-13670 GCA_900302315.1 Phycis blennoides
TCCTCCCTCACAGCTCCCCTACTCTCCTCCCTCCCCTGCTCTCCTCCTCCCTCACAGCTCCCCTACTCTCCTCCCTCCCCTACTCTCCTCCTCCCTCACACCTCCCGTACTCTCCTCCCTCCCCCCCCCCCCCCCCCCCCCCCCCCCCCCCCCCCCCCCCCCCCCTTCCCCCCCCCCCTCCCCCCTAGCCCCCCCCCCCCCACGACACATCTCCCTTGCCCTCACCCTTCATCCTCTTCCCCCCCATCGGGGTGGTGAGAGATTACAAGAGGAGATCAACGTGGACTTGATCCACGTTGATCAAGTCCACGTTGGACTTGCAGAAAGGGGGGGGGGGGGGTGGGGAGCCATCGCCAAGTCCACGTTGATCTCCTCTTGTTAGTAATCTCTCACCACCTACAAAACCGAATCCACGCACACTACTGCTGATAACGAGGGCGCCGGCCGGCTGAAAAGTGGGCGGGGTGGAATCCACGCCCGTCCAGTCCACCAGCAGCCCCTTTTTAAGTATCCGGATCAAAAGCGTACAGGAACGCGCGTTGCATGTTTCACAAGCTTCAGATCTCTCTCTCTCTCTCTCTCTCTCTCTCTCTCTCCTGACAGGGCCCTGGCTGCCGTGGTCCAACCCCCGGTCGATGGGGGGGGATGGGAAGGAGAGAGCTGGGGGGCATTCCAGCGAAGAGTGTGAGACCTAGTTAGTACTAGAGTTTACAGCCGGCGTTACAAGGTGCAAACCCCCCCCCCCCAAAAAAAAACCGAAAGAAAAACAGACGTGCTTCCCTCTCCAAAGAGGTGCACTCTGACCTTTCCTTTCCAAGGTGTGGTGGGGGAGGCGGAAGCGAAGCCCCCACTCGGAGCGAAGCCATGTGCTGCGTCTGGCCGTTCGCTACCAAACACTGCAGCGGCAGCAGCGGCAGCAGCAGCAGCAGCGTGCATCGTTGTATTTTTTTCACAGCTTACTTGGTTTTTATGGCTCTAAGACGAGCGTAACTCCCTATGGACCCCGGGAGTCGGAGGGTAGTCGGAGGGGAGTCGGAGGGGAGGGGAGGGGAGGGGAGAGCGAGCGCGGCCGATCGGCACGGAGCGCCACTGACCGCGGGCAAATTAAGACTCTGGCGATGGCGACGCAGCGTGAATACAAAACGCGACGGCGTTTACGTGATATATTCGCTGGAGATCCCGACTGCGTGCGCGCGCCTCCCTACGCGCTGCAACAAGATGCAATGTGGTGGGCACTCGTGGCACCGCGTGACTCGTCGGTACCTCGAAGTCCCTGGCCGTGCGGTACCTGTGAATGTATGCCACGTGCTGTATATCTCATGAGCGGCTAACTGTCCCAGATCTTACCGGGAAGCCGGCTACTTATAAGTTGTGCCCAGGATGGGAAACATTGCTTTATTTATGGACAGTGAAGTGCTGACCCCAGTGAGTTGTAAACTCAATTTTGTAAACTCGACTCATTTTGATGCCTAGAGAAGATACATTAAATTGTTGCAGACAGTCAGCCATTTCGGACGGTACACTTTACTCTTGTAGTTAATTAGTCGGCGAGCTTTTAACTTTTTTTTTTTTATGTTTGCGGTGAGCTTTGCCACTCCTGGGTGCAAACGTTATGTTTACGACGTCGGCAGAGAGAACATTGTGATCGGAAACATGCTAATGAGCCCCTGCCTCTGGAAGGTTGTGAAGGCATCGGGAAATAATTGAATGTATGCCGACGAACCCGTGTCCTCGAGCAGCAGAGCACTTGAAATGACATTATAGCCTTTGTTCCTTACTAAAACTAATTGAAATGATTCATTTGTGACTCACTTTCCGTCACTCCGACGTTCAATCAAAACATGGCGACGTTGGGTCTTTCCTCGCACTGACGCCGAGAAAAGGTGCATGTACTCGAATGGCAGCTGAACGATCTCGTTCATTCACGCGTGAAAGGTCGAAGGTCACGAAAGCCTCTCTGCTAGTGTTAGCCACTTCTGAGAACGCTTCGTGTGTGTGTGTGTGTGTGAACCTCACTGGTGTCCTCTATCAGAAAACACACAACGTCAGTTCAGGATTTGGAGTTCAATCCACGGTTCTTCTTGAAGTTCACGTTTCCTGAAATAAAAACCCCAAATAAAAACAAACTCACAGCGAGAGATATTCATTTTTCTTCTCTTCTTCTTCCGGAAAGTTCAGTCAGTGGCAGTTGGACCCCCGCCCCGCCTCCTGTGGCGAGATCCCCTTTGAATGCTCGGGGTAACACGGCTCACTTGAAAGAGGGGAGATTTGTTTTTAGTTTCTTCTTAGATTACCTTCCCACATATCTAACGCATCGCCCCCTCCTGCTTCAGAGAGCAGCGGGCAGGCAGGCAGGCAGGCAGGCGGGGGGGTTCGGAGGCCACACACTGACAGCGTGGGGGGAGAAGTCGGGTTTTCTAAGCCTTGACAACGGACGCCGGCGGACCGATTGACAGAGAGACAGACTCATGACTCTGTTGACTCTATATTGTCGTATCGATTCCGGGGGAAACACAGCGTGGCGGGCCGCACGTCCGCCGGGGGCGCGGCCTGCGTCCGAGTCTGAATCCCACATCCCACAGGCGACGAGCGGGTGGCTGACCGGGAGTCACACGCCGGAGCAGGAGGAGGATGCGTTGAAATGCTGCGAGGGCGACAGAACTCCGCGGCCGAGACGCGCCTGCGACAGAGAGGTCGGCGGGCGGTCACGTTCACCCGCGTTTACCTTAAACGTGTTCAAACAGCGATTCGACGACGGGCCAACATGGATGACGGTGTCACGCGTGATTGCGAACCCCCCCCCAAAAAAAGGATCAAAGCATGAATGTAAAGCTGCGAGCAAGTAACGGCGTCTAGAGATCTAGGAGGGAGCGTCACGTGATGGCTTCATTTCGACACCCTCTCAAACTCCTTTCCTGCCCTTTCCCATCATACCGAGTGGGGACTTTTTGTCACTGCCACCGCCACCACGAGTGCCTCATTTCAAAGAGATACTTTTCAAAATGTTCACTCCCAATTTGCGTCAAGCCTCTATCGGCGCATGTATAGCTACATGGCTTTGAGGCGCCACTGTGTTGTGACAAGGGCTTTGAGCAATGTAAAATCCATTGGCAGAGACATCAACAGCGTTGACTGGTAATAATGATTAACTAAGCAGAACCGTCGCCAAGCTATCCCAGCAGGGAAACATGAGCTGAGGGACACCACTGTGCATTAATGAAGAGGTTACATTCAAGAAGTGCCCTGCACCCCAATCCTTATGGTGCACTATCCACAAACGCTGTCTCCTTTTACTTAAATTTTACTTATTGCAAACATGGCAACAACTGCTCAATCGCCAATGTGCACATGACACTTGTGTACCATTTATGTATAAACATGTGCACAACCATCTTGGTTAATTAGCTAATTATCACGAAAGTATTTGATTGAGGGAGACAATGATGGCATTGATGTGTACAAACAGGTGGCAGTAATAGTAATTTGAACCAATTTCTCTTACCATTAGGGTTTTCAGCACACAATCTCGTAAGCTTAGTGTAAAGCTGAGGCAATGGTTCTCACAATGTAATCGATTCCATAAAGCATGGCGTTGGCCATTATTGTACAAATTTGTGTTGAGCCTGCATTGTATTGAGCAAGACAAAGGGATTTGAGCGTTCCACTGTTCTGCAAGTTGATTTTGTTGTTGTTGCATTCTTCTTGTAATCTACTTGTATGTATTAATCAATGTGGCACCAAACCTTTCATATCGCTGGCTCCCTATCCTTTTTTTCTGTTTATATCATGTTACTCGTTCTTTCATTTTCTTGCTATTGCATAAATGGGTCGGGATTCTTTCTTGATCTTGTTTGTCATGCTCGTGTTACATGTATGGTGTCCCTGAATGGATAAATGAACGCTGACCCTCAGTAGTGGATGGTCCGAGTCACTGTAAAGCAATGAAAAGTCATACAATGGGATGATCATGTAGGAGTGTTGACACACGCACACACGCACACGCACGCACACGCACACACTCAGTGAGCTATTCCGCTCTATGTTTTGCAATTACCCCTGGATAAAAAGATGGCACTGAGAGAGATGTTCCAAATAGTGAGCTCCCTATGAGCACTTTGTACTGTGCACTAATTAAAGAGTGCCAAAAATAACACCCACCAACCCCACTGGCAGATCACTGAAGGACAGAGATCCAAAAGTGCCTCTCGACACCAAAGTGTAAAATGAAGCACTGGAATGTTTTCTCACACAAACTTAAATGTCAGAGCTCCTCTCTCCATATTCTCCGTACTCAATTCAAGACATTGCATGCCTAAAAATTCAAAGATAAAAGTATGCCTTCCTCTTCACCGATGTCGACAACTGCTCGGTCGGCCAGTCTGGTCAGGGACGTGGTCGTTGCAACGTTGCATTCCGCAAACGTTTCCTCTTCTCGCTTGCTTGCTGGCTTACAACTTCTGCTGCGCTGAAACACCTTTCCAGTAATCGAGGATGTCGTGCAGGTCTTCGCCTTTGGCGAACTGCACCTTCTTGCGCAGGGCGTTGCCTGCCGTCACGTAGCAGGACTCGTCCCGGTGGCCCTTGCGGTAGGGGCGAAAGCGCTCCCAGATCCGCAGGGAGCTCTCCGAAGAGTACTCTGGACTGGAGGAGTAGCCGGAGTAGCTGGAGTGGTGGCGGGCCGGGGAGAGCTGGGAGTAGGAGGCAGCGTCCCGGCGGGCGCGGGTTAGGGGCTTGAGGAAGGAGACCCTCTGGGCTGGGGAGCCCTGATGGGAGCCCTCATAGTAGAGGGCGGGGACGGAGTGGCGGTGCTCCGAACAGTGGTAGTCCTGCTGCACCTCCAACTGCTGCTGCTGTTGCTGCTGCTGCTGCTGCTGTTGTTGTTGTTGTTGTTGTTGTTGTTGTTGTTGTTGCTGTTGCTGTTGTTGTTGTTGTTGTTGTTTCTGCTGATGGTGATGATGCTGTGACTTCTGTTTGTCCTGATGTTGGGCACCAACACCACCACTGTCGCAACCACCACCACCCCCTCCGTTGAAGCTCCCGCTCCCCACCAGAGGCAGCCTCTCCTGGGGTTCTCCGCAGCCCACGGGACTGGCTCGTTCTGGGTACTGCTGCTGCTGCTGTTGTTGGTTGCAGGGATCGGGACTCCTCGGCTCAGGTACATCGAGACTGTACACCCTGGATCCCCCGCGCTCCCGGTCTCTCCCCATGGAGCCGCAGGAGGTGGTGCTGCACTGCTTCTTGACGGCGTTGATCACCACAGCCGCGTCTGCGCTCATTTGTCGCTGGATGGGTCGCACAGCAGTGGCCGGTGGCGGAGGCCGGTAGGGTGGGGTGACCACAAATCCCCCGCCACTGATCCCCGGACGCTCGGAGAGAGGAACGCTGAAGGCCGGGAGAGGCGGGGGCAGTGGAGCCTTCCCGGAGGGATTCACCTGGCACGTCTCTGTGATCCCCTGGGAGAGGGGGATCATGCCCCGGGTAAGAGACGAAGTGCTGGTCGGAGGCGGGGAGGTGGGGTTCGAGGAAGCCGCGTGGTTGGCCGAGGCCCCCACCGCCGCGACCGCCGCTGCGTCGAGCTTCAGCGCGTCGATGCAGTTGTTGATGATCTGGTTGACTTTGTCCACTTCCATGGCGATGGTGGAGATCTCCGAGGCGGAACCCCGGCCGTCGTCGTCCGAATCTTCACCGATGTCAGTCGCGTTGCCGTCGTCGTCCCTCAACCTGCCGAGACCTCCATCCCCGACCCTGTCCATCCCCGCAGCCCCGGTGCGGACATCCATGTAGTTGCCCTTGCTCGTGAGCATGGCGTCGGAGAAGGCCGTGGACATCTTCTCCACCTGCGGGATGGACGAGAGTCTGGAGGTACTGGTGTTGGCCGAATGGAGCATGCCCGAGCTGGACGAGGCGGACATGGGCAACTTTCCCCCGTGGTGATGCTGGTACTGGTGGTGCTCCCTGGACTGCTCCTGCAGCTTGTGGACCGCTGATGGGTCGTTTGCGACTGCCGCAGCTACCTCTGGTCCGTAGCGCATCTCCAATATGGTTTTCTTCACACATATAGACTTCTGTTTCTCGTCGTGCATTCGTTTCTTGCGGAGGCAGTAGTAGACGAAGCCCAACACGATGAGCATGCCAAACAGGCAGCCGACAATTGTCATGATGTAATGGGAAGTGGTAGACGGTTTTGGCAGCAGATCGTCTTGTTTTTGAGCCCGGGTGGCAAACTCGAGACAGGTGTGGTTGTATCGCTGCGAGTTGCGGATGGACGCAACGCAGAAGGTGTAGTTTGTGTGCGACTTGAGCTTGTCCAGTGTGATCATCTCCATCTTGTTCTTCAGGCTCACGACATCAGACACGTAGGTGTGGTTGTACTGTGTCAGGATGTACATCTTGCTGAAAGGCCTCGGGATCTTCACCAGGATAGAGGCTGAGGACAGAGAAACATGGTGCAGCTTAATGCTGGGAGTGAAGCTGTGCTCACCGGATGAGGTGGTAGGCTGGTGGTAGGGCCCCATGCCATTAAATATATCGAGCCCCATGCCGGAGGTGCCGTCCAGGTCAGGAGGTAAAGAGGTCATGCCGGGGATGTACACTCCGTCTCTGCAGCTGGAGGACAGGATGTTCTTGGCATTTCGGCCCGCGTGACCGGCCGCGATTGGACTGAGCAGAGGGTAGCCAAACATCTCCCGGGGGGTTTCGCACTGGAGTCGGTCATATGTGTGCGTGACATTATTAAAAGACTCCATCCAGGTGAGGAAGCTGTAAAGCTCACACCCACAGTGGAACGGGTTCGCTGCCAGCTCACACACCATCAGGCGACTGAGAACCGTGAAGGTAGAAGGGTCAATTCGGGCAAGCTTGTTGGATGACAGGTCAATGCTGCTGAGGCTGGGGCACTCCCAGAATGCATTGCTGGCTATCACCTCGACGAGGTTGTGCTGAAGGAAGAGGCACTGCATGCGGCCCAGCCCTCTCATCATGCCTTCAGTCAGATTGGTCAGCTTATTGTAGCCCAGCTGAAGGACCTGGGGATATAGAAAAAGGAGTTTTATTCACTGGAACATCCTGCTGAGTGAATACTAAGAGAAACGATTTTCTTTCCTGCCCCCTGGGCGTGTGCTTGTTACCGCAACAAGTTTATTGAAGAGTATCCCTGGCAATAAATAATTTTGACTGAAATGGCAGTTCACTAATTTAATGTATTGTGTTCTCCATTGTTATTTTGCACTCCCATGTGGATGCGCTACCCATTCAGCTGCCAGTGTAAAAAAGCTTTTGCGCTAAATGCACAAGTGACGAGAAATTCCATAATATTTGATTAAACACGCATACTGATCAAATAATCTAACTAAATCAAATTCAAGCCATACACAAAAAAGGTACACCTTAACAATAAAAGTTAGTTGGGTAATATCCCTGTATCAAGGTACACGGAATATCACACAAAGAGAGAGAGAGAGAGAGAGAATGCTGCGGCGGTTGGTAGTGTTTTCACCAGCGCCACAGCGCTCGTATGTCACAGCGGCCGTTACCGCACGTTACTCCCCCCCCCACCATCACCTGGAGGTTGGCCTGGCCGGCGAACGCCCCGTCCTCGACATAGCTGATCTCGTTCTTGGTGAGGTTGAGGTCCGTCAGGTTGGTGAAGCGGTACATGGAGGTGAAGAGCACCGCCTTCAGCTTGTTCTCGTTCAGCCGCAGGTCGTGCACCGTGTTGTTGATGTGCTGTGGGATGGTCTCGTACGGCGGCTGGTTCTGGCTGCAGATGGCCAGCCACACGTAGCCCTTGTCCCCCTCGATGAGCCAGCAGTCCCCCCTGACGGCGGCCGGCAGGCGGAGCAGCAGGAGCAGCAGCGCCGAGGGGAGGAGGACCAGGAGGGGGAGAGGGCCGAGCGGGGCGGTGGCGGCGGGGAGAACGTTGGGCATGTTGTCCGGCGCGTCGAAGGGGAACCGGATGAACGGGACGCGCAGGAAAGATGGCGGTGGAAGGGGGCCGTGGGAGGGGGTTGGGGGGAAGGGTGGATAAGAATGGGGAGAAATGCGTTTTGCCTGCAGGAATTGGATCGGGGGTTCAGCGTGCGTAGCAAGGCGGGATTCCCGCGTGACGGAGAAGAGAGGGGATTCGGGCTGGGAAAAAAAACCGATGGGGATGGGGCTGGGGGGTTTTTTCACACAAAGGGTGTATCGCGATCACTGCTCTCCGGTCATCGTGGCGATCAGCAAGGGATCCATGTTATGTCATTTCTGGTCGGGCTGTGCTGAGGCGTTCCAGACGTGTTCCTCATAATCTCTCTCCGTGGACCACAAACCCCACTGGGATGCGTCGGGATGGACGCCGCGGGTCTCTGGAGGAACGCCGAACCTGGCGAGGATCAACAGGAGTCACATGATGAGAAGCGGCAAGAAAGGCAAGAAAGAGACGCGCCGAATGTGAGATCTATTTATGCACAGATCACGACGAGATTTATGTAACAATAAATGCATCCACCGCCATGGGGATTATAAAAACAATATTCGCCGCTGTTGAGCACACAGCAACACGGCAAAGCGGCAACGCAGCCAAGCAGCCCCGCGCACATTTATCAATACCGAAACATCCATAAAATGTCAAATGCCTCCCATTAGAATGATCACCAGATCACTGCAGATATACAGTGTGTGCAGACTATGGATTAGATTTGTATAATTCCTTTAAAAGCAACCTTTTATACTTCAAACTTGTAAAACTAGAAATGTAATCCGGTGAGATTGCACAGAGCTTCTATATTAAGTAAGTCACTGTCATATGTCAGGCTTTTGTGCGGCAAAGCCCTTTCTCTACATACATTATGCATTCTATGTAGTCATTTAGCAGGCACTTTTATCCAAAGCAACTGAATATGTGAGGCAGCATCTAAGAGCTGCATGACCAAGCTCATGAGAACAGAACAGAGATCAGAGCAGCTATAAAAAAGCTGAAGGAATGGTAAACATATTTTGGGGATTAACTTTCCCATCCATTCATTCTTCATTTTTTCATCCTTGTGCTAATACAAGCACCTTCAGTGACCTAAGTCCGCTGAACAATATATCAGATAGACTGCACGAGTTCAGGCTTCACCCATACAGCCATCAGCTCTGTGGACCATAATTTTTTCAACTGAGTCTCAATCATTGTATAGCTATCTACCATGTCAACAGGTTGAGGTACTTAGAAGGAGCCACGGTCTTTCAAGAAAAAATCCCCCAATTCCAGTCAGGCCAAAAAATCCCTGAATCCTAACTTGCTTCTTTTAAAGGAAAACGCCACCGTTTTTCCCTGCTGAACTATGCTCCTTCATGATCTTAGACCAGTTGATAAACACCTCTCTCGCCTGCGTGCGTGCACTCAATCGCTCCGGCGCGCAGCGCTACTTTGGTAGCATGTAGGTTGGCCCATTATATTCCTAAGGATCCAAAGGGGGGTGAAGTTAGAAGCGACCAAGCACTTCCACGTTTTCCCTATTTAAATACGGTTACGTAGTAGTAGTTACACGACCAAAGTATGGTTACACAAAATGAAACATTTTTTAAGCGGATAAAAAGGATAACTATAATGTATGGCGGAATAACACCTGAGAGCACTTCAACGTCGGTGCAGTAATCCCCTGTTACTTCCGTCAATAGAACCAACGACTACAGGTAGTGCAGGCGACGGCGTGCAGGTCACGTTAGTTCTATTGAAGGAAGTAACAAGGGATTACTGCGCCGACGTCGAAGTTATTCCGAGCGATTGAGTGCACGCACGCAGGCGAGAGAGGTGTTTATCAACTGGTCTAAGATCATGAAGGAGCATAGTTCAGTAGGGAAAAACGGTGGCGTTTTCCTTTAACACTATCCAAGAAAGCATGGGGATGCACCCATCTGCCTTTGAGCACCATGCGTTAACTATCTCAGAGTTACTCAACAAAGCACACAATTATCACTGCTATTACGATTGTCATTATTTCAGCGCCGTGAAAGGACTATAATGGGCAGGCGTCAAGCACCGCGACCACGCACCAGGTGCCTCAAGTACACATTAACGGCTCGCGTGGCCGGCGGGGGCGTCAAGTCAAGCCAAGCTAAGCCAGCGCGTCAGAAGCACGTAGGGGTGAGACGTCTAGCTAGCTAGCTCTGAAATGACTCGGCGCTCAACCAGGACGGACCGATACACCTCCACTCCACCGATTCTCGGACCACCGGGGCACAGTGAGGACAGAGACAAAAATCGATGGCCCCACAGTCAATCATCTGTCAGCAATACTCGCGAGCGAGTCTCCCCCCCCAACCGCATTTGTTGTTGTTGTTATTATCACTGAATATTATGTTAAGATGATGCCCAAAATGGTGGGCAACGCCGCCCCCCCCCCCCACCCCCCCCGCCACACACACCCCCTGAATGCTCCGTCCTTTTCCTGTCGGTCTCGTTTTTTTTTTTCCGGCCAAGGTGTCCCCACACCATGTCTCGAGAGTCCATCAATCTGCTCCACCTGACACCCATCTGCCTTCACCTGCCAATCCCCCCCCCCCCCCCCCCCCCCCCCCCCCCCCCCCCCCCCCCCCCCCCCCCCCCCCCCCCCCCCCCCCCCCCCCCCCCCCCCCCCCCCCCCCCCCCC